>QEAP01000169.1:0-20247 GCA_006535975.1 Chytriomyces confervae
CCAATCGGCGCGTACCCACGCATCACGCACCAATTCACGGAACTCAAAGACCCATTCAAATACTGGGACCAGCAAGGACGTAGAAACTATGGAGACATTGTGGCGGACCAAGAATTGCAAATGAATCAGTGGAGTCACGGACCGGGAACGGATGTGAAGCCGTATTTGAAATCGATGGGAATATTGTTGGGGTCGTTGGGGGCAGTTTTGTTTAGCATTCGCGCGTGGGATCCTGAACAGCATTTGTGGCAGGCTGAGAGAGATTATCCGTTCAATGGGTTGCATTTGGAGCTTGGAGCGGATCCAGAGAATTTGGAGGATACCGCTGTGACTGTGAGTTTTTTTTTTTTTTCCCCCTTTTCCCTCAAATCTTTTCAGTTTTCGTTTGTTGCGCGCGTTCTGTGGTGATTTGAATGTGTTCTTGGATGTTGGATTTGAGTGCATAATCGAAATCTGACGCTGACTCGATCGTCTTGCCCCGTAAACAGGCACGTCAATACAAGAATCAATATGACTCGACTTATAAATCCATCTGAGGAGAAGCGCGTATTGTCAGACAGGCTGCGCTATTTCTTGAAAGCGAACAATAAACCAAAATCAGAAACAACGGCTGGAAATTGAAACAGAAATGCCTGTGTGAGATACATTGGATTTCACAGCTGTGACCGTGTGGTATGTGCGATGGCAGCAGCTGACAACACAAGGAAGCCAGCAGCCAGTCTTCACAATTCGAAAGTGCAGTTCATGCTTGGCTCGTTTCGCATCTCTTGGCACGGATCGACCCACGCTTGGAGTGGGTGAAATCTCCTCATCCACGAGAGAGTCACGCGGTTTGAGAGGCGGATGACCTGCACGTGACACCTCAAAGCAATCCAGAGCAAAGCACCAAGACGAGCTGATCCTGTTGAAGGAGACCGCGTCGCGTCGCGTCGCTGCGATGAACAGTGACGTGTTCTCCCGCCTGCCTGGGACATACTTTGCGCGCCCCATTCATTGCAAAGTCTTGGCGACAATTTTATATTAAATCACGCTCAGTCCAGCAAAAATTTAGCAACTGCGGCGTCCGGTGCGCGCGTCGCCGTTCTTGGCGACGGACGGGGAGGACACGCCGCGAGTCTCGCACGCTGCTTGCTGTGCTGGCAGACAGACGCTGTTGCTGCTGCAGCCGCTGCTGTTGCTGTTGGACCGCGAGTGTCTGTCGCACGCAATCACGCTCGGCTTGGACAGACGGAACGTGACCAACACATGACGGCGCCACCCTCCACCTCCCCGTCTGATTCTGATATAAAAGCGCGTGTTTGCCCGTAAACAACTCCCCACTCTTCTAAGCACTCCAACACAGCCCCTTTCTATGCACAACCCAGCCTTCTTCCTCGGTCTCCTGGCCATCTGCGTTGCTCCCCTCACCGCCGTTCCTCTCTTTGCAAGAGACGCTGCCAAGCTCCCTGGCTTCGACCAGCCCGAGTCCGTTCCAATTGACTTGAGCATCAACTTTCCAAAGATTGCTGCGCGCGATGCGTCCAACATTGATGCCATTTCTTCCGCTGCCCGTGACGCTCTTGCTGCCAGTTTGAAAATCAGCACGGATGAAATCAAAGTCTCGTTCGCGTAAGTGTTCATTCTCTCCTCTTCCAGTTTTACTATGGAAGCAAAACTAACAGTGTGTCTTCCCTCTCAGCCACACCTCCACCAACGGCGGAACTCACCACGTCCACCTTGTTCAAGTAGTTGACGGTATCGAAATCACAAACGCGGTTGCCAACGTCAACTTGACCCCAGATGGAAAGCCATACTCTGTCTACTCCAGTTTTGTTCCCACCACCACTACATCCTCCTTTGCCGCCTCTGGCAAGGCCGCCGGAATCTCTGTGGATGTTGCCGTGCTCAAGTTTGCCCAGTCCAAGGGACTTGCGACTGCAGACAGACTGAGTGTCAAGCAGGACGGATCCAACTTTGTCGTTTCTGGAGCGCCCTTCGCTGTCCAGGACATTAAGGCTTCCAAGAAGTTTTACCAGAAGGGAGATGCCCTGATTGCCTGCTGGGACTTGAGCGTTGATCTTGGTTACACTTGGTGAGTTTGTTGTTTCCATCAGTATAAGAGGATGACATTCCAATCCTCATTGGTTTATTTTCGACAGGTTGAACGCGTTTGTTTCGGTTGCCTCCGGAGAAGTTGTCGGAGTCAGTGACTGGTCCTCAGACTTTTCCGACGCCTCTTACCTCGCTGTCGACCCACACAGCCAGGCACCTGTCAACTCCAAGCTTGTGACTCTCAAGAACCCATGGAACTTGAATGCCTCCCCCAACGGCTGGCACGTGATCAAGGGCACCGAGAGAAAAGACCTTTACGGAAACAACGTTGCTGCTGCCTCCAACCCCAATGGTTCCGACAGCCAGAGTGATGCCCAGGTTCTGGCTCTCTCCAGACCATCCAGCAGCTCCCTTACTTTCAGCTACCAGCTCGACCAGAGCAAGGACGCCATGAACTCAGTCAACATTAACGGTGCCGTGACCAACATGTTTGTTGCCGCCAACACCATCCACGACTTTTTCTACAACTACGGATTCACCGAAAACGCGGCCAACTTCCAGTTCGACAACATGGGCAAAGGCGGTTTGGAAGGCGACGGAGTCATTGCCACATGCCAGGACGACTACAACACAGACTCTTCGTCCAGAAACAATGCAAACTTCCTGACTCCAGCTGACGGAACAAGTGGACGCATGCGCATGTACGTGTTTGATGTCACGAACCCAACGCGTGACGGTGCCTACGACAACGGTGTTGTCTACCACGAGATGGGACACGGTCTCTCCAACAGACTCACTGGTGGAGGCAGCAACCCCAACTGTCTGTCCAGCAGTCAGTCTGGAGGCATGGGTGAGGGTTGGTCTGACTTGTGGGCTGTTGTCTTGACTGCACCTGCCACGGCAACTCGCAACACCGACATTGACATGGGACGATACGTTCTTGGAGGAGACAAGGGCATCCGCACGTACCCTTACTCCACCAGTCTGACCACCAACCCACACAAGTACTCTGAGCTCAAGAGCACCAGTGAGGTTCACGATGTCGGTGAAATCTGGTGCACCATGCTTTACGAGGTCCTCTGGAACATGGTGGACGTGTCTGGGTGGTTGAACCCTGCCGACTTGACTACCGGCAAGGCTTCTGGAAAGGGAAATGCTGACTTTGCCAGTGTTGTGATCCAGGGAATGAAGAACCAACCTTGCAACCCGAGCTTCATCCAAGCAAGAGACGCCATCATTGCCGCTGACAAGACTCTCTTTGGCGGAAAGTACAGCTGTGCCATCTGGAAAGGATTCGCCAAGAGAGGTTTGGGAGTCAACGCAAAGGGAAGCCCATACACAAACAACGCGGACATCCCCACAGAATGCAGTGGCACCATTGCTACCACCACCTCCAAGCCACCAGCCACCTCCACTGTCGCCCCAACCACCAAGGTCACCACCTCTGCCGTCCCAACATCCAAGACCACCACTGCTGCCTCCACCTGCGCGCACAGCATCTGCACGTCTGGAGTTAAGCTCGCCTCCACTTGCAACTCGTGTGTTGCCAAGATTTGCGCTGCCGACTCGTACTGCTGCACCAACTCCTGGGACAGCGCTTGTGTTGGTGAAGTTGCCAGCGTTTGCAACCAAACTTGTTAAAATCCTTTCTTTTCTCACGGGTGCTGTTCAAACCCCTTGATCTATTTTTTTTGTTGGTGTTGCAACGTTGTTGCCCTTCCCTTTCCCTCCTCCCCCTCCCCCACAAGACTGATACATTGGCGACTGAAAGTATATAAGACTTATGAAGATGTAAACAAAAATAAACAGAAAATGGTGTTCTGATGCAGTGTGGTCGAGCGAACGATGAGATTGAGAAACCAGAATTGGAGTAAAGTTGAGAAGGTCAACACAATCTAGTACATAATATATAACTGTATTGAAATTTCATGAATATCACGGGCAGATGGCCGAGTTGGTCTAAGGCGTCACGTTAAGGCCGTGATCTAGTAATAGGCGTGGGTTCGAATCCCACTCTGCTCACTTTTTTTCATATCCGATCAAGTTTCCAGTTCAACCTGTATGCGAATGTGAGGATCACATTCTGGCATCTAGCGACCGTGCATGTGATATGTCTTGCCATGGTCTCTGCATTCATGTGTTTAAGCCTGCTTCTGTTGATTGTATATTTGTGACTAACGAGTGGAAATCCCTCTTCGACAAAACACGTTTGCACCAGTTCTCACACAAGACATGTGCTCTGGAGGCGACGTGTCCCCGGAGGAAAAGGCACGTACGGCTCAAAGCCGCGAAATCGACAAACAGCTGCGAATCGAAGAAACAGTGGCCAGCAAAAACGAGAGCTCGATCGTGAAACTGCTTCTACTCGGTACACTCAATCTTGATTTTTTACTTGCGCGTTTTTTTTTGGGAGCTTATACTGGCTTTTGGGTATAAACAGGTGCAGGAGAAAGCGGGAAATCAACGGTCCTAAAGCAAATGAAGCTGATGAACGGAGCTGGCTTCACACCAGCTGAGATAGCTAATTACCGAGCCGCGATCATTTCCAACATCATTACTTGTGTCGAGACACTTATAAACGCCATGGATGCTCTCAGAATTCCGTACGGCTTCAAGCCTGAGGCTGATCATGACTTTTCAACTGCGAATGCAAATCTTTGTCCGATGCTGCCGCTTGTACCTTATGATATATCGACTGAATCAATTATCGTGTCTCAAAGTCTGCCGCACCTTGTTCGATCTGCAAACACTTCAAAAGGTGATGATTTGGAGACTTCAAAAAAGAGCGTCAAGGAAGAGGGCGTGGTGGCGAAAGCAGATGACCCAATATCCAGGGCAGCAGAATGCATATATGAAAGGCTGGGAGGTTCGGAGCACCAGCCGTACCCGCCAGAGATTACAATTTTGAAAGCGAGCGAACGTATGGTTTTTGGACTTGAATTGAACGCGTCTATCCCGGAGGCAATCAAGTACTTTTGGGCCGATTCTGGCGTGCAGTACTGTTATTCTCGGAGTAATGAGTACCAGTTGATGGACTGCTGCGCTTAGTTGAGTTGTGGACATTTTGAACGGAAGATGATTCCTCATGCCAACTCGTCAAACAATACAGCTTTTTAAGCGATGCAGGCAAGTTCTTGAGCTCTACGTTTCAACCGTCGGAGATGGACATTTTAAAAGCGCGAATCATGACAACGACTGTGACTGAGAGCAACTTCAAAGTCGACGCGAAAACTACCCTCCGTGTTTACGATGTAGGGGGGCAGCGGTCAGAGCGCAAGAAATGGGCGCCGTATTTCCAAGATGTGAAGGCCATCATTTTCTTGATTGCCATTAGTTCATATGATCAAGTGTGTATGGAGGATGAGAGCATGAATCGAAGTAAGTGCTGCTTGCTTGTCGGAACTGTTCAAGTGAGATGCACTGATGGTACTGATTGCCCTTCTTTTCAAAGTGGTCGAAAACATGAATCTCTTTGCGTCGATCTGCAACCATCCAATGTTCAAGTCCACGTCCATGATTGTTTTCATGAACAAAATTGACATTTTCAAAGAGAAGTTGGCCAAGTCGCCCATCTCACAGTGCTTTCCCTCCTTCACGGGTGCGTGTTGTTGGTTTGCATTGTTGTCTGTCGGTCAGCTAATCAACGTTTGCTTCACATTGTTTGTCGGCTAATGTAACGGCCATCCCAGGCGAGAACTCTTACGAAGAAGGTTCCGCGTATTTCTCAGAAAGAATCTCCGAACTCAACAAGTACCCCGAAAAGTCAATATACATTTACTTCACCTGGGCCACAGACACCTCTCAGATTTCTTCAGTGTTGGATACAGTCAACTCGATTCTTCTCGGGAATGCCTTGATGAACTTGGGCATGATGTGAACATTGCTGAAATGTAATAAACCAATCAAAATGTAAAGCTATCTGCATGTTTGTTCTTCTGCACATGGAAAAAGTCACTGCTAAATAATGACACACCTCCTCAACAGATTGAGACATCTGATTCTGACCTCCTGAACGCATGCACGTGTGCACAGGAGGATGGGATTTGCTACCGTTCTGCTGTGGTCACGTTTTTCTGAAGTTTGCCTTCCAGAAGGGTGTAATCTGTTAAATTTTGAAAGATCATGATACGGAATTAGTCAGGAGCTTGATTGTACCTTCAAGACTAGAGGAGGAGTTGAGAGGAGTTGAGAGAGTTAAGAGAGGTATTGAGAGACTTAAGTTTATTGAGTCAAGAAGGGCTGGCTTAAATAGCCTTTGTGGCAATTGTAATAAAGACAACAGTGGCATTACAGAAAGACAGAAAAGAGCAATAACGGAGACACTTTTGATGGCGAAGTGTTAGAGGTTGGAACTGCTTCTGTGGGAGATTTGATTGATGTCGCGGAGCTTTAAAACATTCTTTTATTTAATAGAAGGTGACAAAGCACGCGCCTGGCTAGCTCAATCGGTAGAGCGTCAGACTCTTAATCTGAAGGCTGTGGGTTCGACCCCCACGTTGGGCGTTTTTGGTCACACTTTTTTGCTTGTTGGGAAGACATTGAATGCGAGCGAACACAGTGGCAATGGCGACCAAAGTGCATGCACTCACAATTTGTATATCCAAGAGCTGAGGCCCACCCGTTCGCATACATCCATGTGCAGCGATAAAATCAAGTGAAATCGGTGTTGATAAAAAAACCGATGGACTTTTCGGATGTCTTGGTCAACCAGCCCGTCGTGATCGACAATGCAAGTGACAAAACAACCCTCGTTGCCTGACATGCGCATTCCTCTCATCTCTCATACAACCTCCAGGGCTCTGGCTTCATAAAAGCCGGTTTCGCTGGTGACGACAGTCCAAAGTGTTTCTTTAGTTCAGCGTGAGTCGGGCGTTCTCTCTCTGTCTTGGAACTGCTTTCGTATCGAATGCAGGACCCGTCTCTTTGCCCAATTGCGACCTCGTTAAATCGAAAGCCCTCCATCAATATAACGCAACAAAACACCGAATTTTCAGGGTCGGACGTCCGAAACACACGCGAATCATGGCCGGCGCGGTCGAAGGAGATGCGTTTATTGGAAGCAGGGCACAGGAGTTGCGGGGTCTCTTGCGAGTGAAATACCCGATGGAGCATGGCATTGTGACGGACTGGGCGGACATGGAGCGGGTCTGGCATCATGTTTATACAGAGGAGTTGAAAACGCTGTCAGAGGAGGTGAGTTAATTTCTTGAATGACGTGGTGGGGGCGTTGAGGAATCCTTAAAATATTTTGACAGCACCCTGTTCTGTTGACGGAAGCACCGTTGAATCCACGCAAAAACAGAGAGATCATGGCCGAAATCTTTTTTGAGACATTCAATGTCCCTGCAATGTACATTTCAATCCAGGCTGTCTTGTCCCTGTGAGTCTGCTCTCATCCGCGACTTTGAAGTTGTGATGAATCTCATCAACTATTTCCACCAGCTATGCATCTGGACGAACTACTGGAATTGTTCTTGACTCTGGAGATGGTGTGACTCATACCGTTCCAGTGTACGAAGGATTCGCACTTCCGCATGCCATTCGCAGGATCGATGTCGCCGGCCGCGACATTACTGAAGCATTACAATTGCATCTTCGAAAATCTGGCGTCAATCTTTGGGGCACTAGTGCCGAGAAGGAAGCGGCGCGTGTCGTCAAGGAAAGCTGTTGCTATGTGGCGGGAAACCCCAGTCGCGAGGAAAAAGAAAATATGGGACGATTTGAAGAGTTTGTTTTGCCTGATGGAAACGTTGTCAAGGTTTGCCTTTTGCTTGGAATTTTCTTTATGCTGTGAGGTTTGAATAGGATTTTAAACCTTCTTTGTTCAAAAAGCTGGGAGCTGAACGATTCCGGGCACCCGAGATTCTCTTTTCACCAGATCTTATGGGATCCGAGTCTCCAGGAGTGCATCAAATCGTTGTCGATGCCATCAACAAGGCCGATATGGACTTGCGAAAGTCGCTCTTCTCCAACATTGTTTTATCCGGAGGCACAACTATTTTGAAAGGATTCCCAGATCGACTGCTGAATGAAGTGAAAAAACTCGCTTTGAAGGATGTCAAAATCAAGATTTCAGCACCTCCAGAGCGAAAGGTTTCTGATTGAACTTCAAAAAAAAAAACTTGCAATTTGACTTCCCACTCATGCATCTTTTTCATTTCTTTGCTCTTGGCAGTACTCTACATGGATTGGTGGGTCCATCCTCGCGTCGCTTAGCACATTCAAAAAGATGTGGCTCTCTGCAGACCAGTACCAGGTGAGAGGCTGGATCCTTTTGGCAGCCCGATTGTGCCTAACACTATTATTTTATTCAATCTTCTAGGAGGATCCGGAGTCAGTCATTCGGAAGTTTGCTTGAGACACTTGCGTACACATGAAAAATAAACCATTTGAAAGAGAATGAGGCACAGTCGACCACGTGATCCTTCACTCGATCTACTTTGATGTGCATGATGAATTGCATGTCATGCAGCTATGATTTCCCCACACGATGCGCGACGATCCATACGTTCAAACAACGCAGAGAGTGAAGGATGTGAACCCCGCACGCTGAACATCTCAACCGCTTTTGATGTTAATATAAAGAGTGAGTTGGTAGCTTGGGTCTAAACCGACACGCTCTTTGTTGGCATAATTTTACCCAGTTTTTGCGCTTCACATCATCAACTCGACTTCAAACGTGAGTTTGGAATTGGGCGGAATCACTGGATCAAACCCACTCGCTCCTTACGCGTGGGGTCCATATCCACAAGAGTTAGTCCCGTCACGTAATTATCATGGTTGTTCACTTGCCTGATGTGGTCCCCCAGCCGCAGTCCGCCGTTGTCAAAATATTCGGACTGACTGGCTTGTGAAAACATTTTACTTTTGTTTAAATTCCAAATATACCACTCGGGCACGCAACATGGTCAGTGCTTGAACGCAAATGAGACGGCGCCTCGCACTCACCCAGTTCACATAGGGCGTAAAGGGGCTGTGGAAGCTGCTGGAGAAGAGCAGCGAGACCGTGGCGCTCGAGACTCTCGCGGTATGCACTTCCTGGAGTGTCGATCAACACTGCCGAACCAACAACCTGCTGAATGCAACGACTCATTCACGTGCAATTAAAAAAACCAGGGAAAGCGGCTCGCAGTAGATGCGTCTATTTGGCTGTTCCAGTTTATCAAAGCACTGCGCGACAAGGACGGGAACGCCGTCGCAGGTGCCCATGTGCGCGGATTCTTTGTTCGCATTTGCAAACTTCTCTTTCACGGCATTCGACCAGGTACGCAATCTGGGTTTTTTGTTCTTTTATTTTATTTTATTTTCTGAACAAGTCCGCATCAGTGTTTGTTTTCGATGGTGCAACACCCCCTCTCAAGCGTTTGACTGTCAGTAAACGCCGAGAGCGTAAAACGGATGCAAACTCGTCCGTCGAGCGAATCGCCGAACGCCTGCTGCAGCAACGGCTCAAACTCCATGCACTCGAATCCCTCAAAAAGCAAACCGAACTCTCAGACTCTGCGCAACCCACCCCCACAGTCGACTTATCTAACGCAGTATATATGGACGAAATCCCATCAGTCGATAACCCTAATGCCTCTGCAACCAAACGAAAGTCGGCAAACTCCCTCGACACAATGCCCAAGAAGCCTAAATTTGTCACGGACGCGTATGATTTACCGCCACAGCAGCAACCGTTGAAAACAATCTCGTCGAGTGATCAGCGCTTGTTGGATCCAAACGATTTGACGCATTTTATATCCCAGCATTTGCCGTCGCTCGCAACTTCGGTCGAAAGCCCGTCTCTCGCGTCGCTGAGTCAGGATTTACAATACCAAATTATTTTGACGCTGAAAACAAAGTCGCGAGAAGTATGTTCATCATTTTTTTCACCTTCTGTTTTGCTAAAAATGTGATCAAAGGCTAGCGCAAGCAGAGTCAACGACCTTGCCGAAATACTCGAACGCGAAGGCGCAACCGCTTTCAGTCAAAAACAAATCGACGGTCTCGTACGCCGAAACGCGCTGACTGAGAAATTGTACAATGTCGCGAAAGGCGAGACAGGATACTTGAGCTCGTCGATTCCGATTAAAGGGCTCCCAACGACTGCCGGAACGGGAAAGCGCATTGCCGGTGTTCGTGGGAAGGAATTTGTGTTAGTGAGAGATGAAACGCGTGGGGCCGGGTACGCATGGCACGGAAATGGTGGTGCTGTGAAAGTAGAGAGTGAAGAAAGCGACATGAAGCAAGCGGTGGGTGCGAGTCTTGAAACGTACGGTCGACGCAATGTGGATCGCATCCTGGACGGGGTCGATGTTGACTCATCGACTGACGCTGTATCAAACGCGCAATCTCAAAAGCGGCGTCACGTTCCAATCATTCTCCCGAAAATTGTGCATACTTCCGCCGATGCGCTCAATCATTCCGACCCAGAAGATGGGTTTCTTGTTACTGTCCCCGCCAAAGAATCCGATGATGAAGATGAAATCTTTGTGGACGTCACAACGACAGAATTGACCACAGCAACACCGAAGACGTCGACAGCAGCAATTGATGCCAAAGAGGCTCCTCTGTTCAGCGACAGTGACGACGATGACAACGATCCCATTTCAAAGCCTTTCCCGCTGCTCAGACCGTCCAATGATTCGAAACCGTCCTCTAAAATCGAAATAGTTCGAAACAAAAAGAAAAACAATGAGTACATTGACTTGTACGACACATTTGTCGAAGATACAATGACTCCCGAACAAATCATGAACCTCTTTGAAGAGAAAAGTCAACGATCTCCGAAACGCGGTTCGCCAACATCGAAAGCAACTCGTGCAGCCAATCTTGTGGGAATGTCTCCTGTGGATATTGAAAAATTGTTCCCCGCTGATGAGCCGGCTGCTCCGCTGCTCCAAAGAACAAAAACAGGAGAAACGATGGTTAGCGACGAAATGAGCGTGGATGATGTCATGAAGCTTTTCGAAGTGCAGGAAAAAAGTGCGTCTGTCGAAATTATCAAAGACTCTCCTGTCCTTGTACCTTCCCAAAATTTGGCCGAGTCTCGCGGGACGCAGAGATATGCGTCAGATTTAAATGGAAATTCCAAAAACTCGCCAGTTCGTGCAGGCGATGAAGTATCTCTGACTGAAGTTTCAAACCATTTTGGTCACGTATCAGACGAAATGAGTGTCGAAGAAGTCATGCAAATGTTCAAGGCACAAGATACATCTGCCGCAATGCATACAACACCATCAAACCCACCAAATGAATCAATCTCAAAAGAATCCATACCATCTGATAATTCAAACATGCAATTACTTGGAGCCGTTGCAAATCATGTGATTGCCCAAGACTCGAGCGACTTGAGCGTAAATCAAGTGATGCACTTGTTCGATATGCAAGAAGCAAGAATCAAAGGGTCGTCGTCGAAAGGGAACCAAGATCATCCTTCAATTACTGTCGATGCTGGCGATGCACAGTTTGTTGAGGCTCCTGCTGCGGAGGGCGCGTATGGGCCACATTTACCCCCACAGGGGTCAATAACGCTGGACACTACGTTATCCAATGTGTCTCTGTTTGATCCAGATGTACCAGTTGGAGAATTAAAACTTTCTGCAGACTGGTTTGACTTCGTTCCAGCCCACGTTGTGGAGCATGTACCAGGATGTGTCGAAATCCTTTTGCAAGCAAGCAGCATTGACACTGATGAAGATTGGATCGAAAGCAAAATAGCGCAGCTGGATAAACGGAAATCGAAATTACCTGAACTGGAGACTGAAAAAATCAGTGCACTGGAATACTTGATTGGCTTTCTGAACGAAGCGGCGGAGCGCAGGAAAAATCCGATCTCTTCTGTTGTCGATAAAGTGGGAATGGGGTCGCAAAATGGGGCAGATGCTTCACTCGAGTTCGACGCTGTGGCAGCAAAAGAAATGAATGGCAGTGAAACCGTTGCGGAAGTCACGACAAACGGTCATGTAGCGGAGCAGATGGAAGACTCTTCAATTGAAGAGGTATATTTAGGGGAGGAAGCCTTTGATGGCGCTTCACCAGCATCCCAACCAGAAGCTGCTGCTGCTGCTGCCTTCTCTCGAGAATCATCTCCTGCACTGTCTGATCACTCGGCCCACTCTTTGCGCCGCCGAATCGAAACGCTCGACGCCAATGAAGATGAAATCGAAATCGAGAACGGGTCTTTTATTCAAGAAGACGATATGACGGATGTTCCACTTGCAAATGACAATGAAGACGCAGCATTTCTCGATTTTATCAACCAAAGCAAAACAGTGGTTGGCCGGCAAGAATTGTCGAATCAAGTGGCGAGTGAACTTGACGCCCTCATGGCCCAAAATCGGCGCGACAAGAGAAATGCGGCAACGATTTCTAGTGACATGATTCGAGAGTGTCAGGTGCGCACCAAACTCGAATTTTGCGTATTCGGGTATTGTGGCTTGGCTTAACTGAATTTCACTTTTCGCAGGATCTTTTGAAACTTTTTGGGATCCCATACATAACAGCTCCCATGGAAGCCGAATCGCAGTGCGCATGGCTAGCTTCCGTCGACTTGGTAGACGGAATCATCACCGACGATAGCGATGTATTCCTCTTTGGAGGCAGCAACGTGTACAAAAATATGTTCAATTCCAACAAATTTGTAGAATGCTATGAACGCAGCAACATTCAACGACAATTGGGCCTGAATCGCCCGCACTTGATTTTGCTGGCATTTTTACTTGGAAGTGATTACACGGAAGGCGTTGACGGAATCGGTGTTGTTTCTGGATTAGAAATTTTGAATGAATTTTGTGAGGATGGGTTGGCGACTGCTGCAGTGAAGGGAGAAATGGATGTTGAAGCTGCGCTGGAAGGATTAGATGCGTTTCGGGATTGGGTTTTGTTGGTGAAACGTGGGCTGGCAAGTGACGCAGCAACAAGCGGAACGAGGAAAAAATTCGTTGAGTTGTTTTCTTATTTTTTCAATATCTGTAAAACCCACCCGGTCATCTCATTATTCACTCGATTGCGCTATATAGATTGCGAAAGTGCGAAACCTGGAGCTTCCGCAAGATTTTCCTAACCGCAGAGTGTTTGATGCTTACTTTCGGCCCGAAGTAAATGACAACACGGATACATTTGTGTGGGGAAACCCGGACATTGAGGGCATCCGAATTTTCATGGAGGATAAAGTTGGATACCCGGCCAAAAAGACGAACGAAATCCTGATACCCGTGATACACGAACTTGTGAGTAAAAACTGTGAGACTTGGTCGATGAACGCAACTCAATGCAATAATGAACACAGGACAAACGGCTCTCTGCGCCGCAACAAACGCGCCTGGATCAGTTCTTTTCTATTTCAAAGTCACCCGCAAAAGCGCCATCAAAGCGTCTTGAAAATGCCGTGAAGACGTTTAAAGGGCTCGGAGCAGCGGGTGTCGTCAAGAACAGTAAAGTAAGTCGAAAGAATACCAAGAAAACAGCAAGCGGGAATATTTCAAACAAGATTGTCGCAAGTGCCATGAAAAGCAGGAAAGCAAAAATGGCTCAAATGACGTCCAAGGCGAACAAGAAAAAGGGTGGCAAGGAGAGTAGCAGCGATGATTCCTCGGGTTCTTCATCAGAGAGTAACTAAAAATATAAATATGAACAATGTGCGTAAATTCACGTCATACAATATGATGACTGAGGAACGCATCAAGAAGGTGCTAGCGATAACTACTCTAAATACGTTCGGCACGTTCTCCGCCAAGTTATTGAGAAAAGATCACAGAAGCGAGTCCAGTATTCCAATGCTCGAACCTCTGGCCCTCATACCACAGCCAGCGCCAATATTTCAAAGTAAAATCATTCATTTTATTAAACCAAAACGCCGCAGAACTAAATAATAATAATAATGTTCAGAAGTAAATAATATAATAATATAATAATAATGAAATAAACGTCAGTTCAAAGGTCCCGTTCCAAAATCTCTTCCTCCTCCAAGATCTCCACAACATCCGGCCTCACATCTGGGATGTACACGGCATGCCTGTACCCACTGAGTTGGAGCGCCTGGTACTCCGCTTCCAGGGATTCGATTGAGCGGCCCACTTTGTGCAAGGACCGTTGGATTATCCGGAACATGCCCGCTGGATCGAATGCCGTGTTCAGCTTATTGCGGATGTATTGCACAATTTTGAGAAGCTTTTCGCGTTCCTCCTCCTCGCTCTAAAATAAAAAGCAGTGTCAATATATCAAACAAATACAAATTTTAAGAAAAAAGGATTACCATCTTTGGTTCAGTCGCTTTCCCTTTTGGCTCGTTCGATTCCGGGTGCGCCTGTGTTGCTGTCGGCTGTTGGAGCGCATCACTGGCTGCGAAGAACTCCTCTTCCTCCTTGTCTGCTGGTGGCAAGGGCACGACGCTGGCGACTTCCCTGCACCAGCTTTTGAAACAGAGCGCGTCCTCTGACAAAACCGATTTCATTGGGCCGGTAGATGGACCTGCAGCCGCCAAGGGTTGACTAATGAGATCAAGGACTCCCTCGGCGGCTTGGTTTGCGTTAACGGACGGCTGATGTGAAGTGGCAGTGAGTGGCATGGCTGGCCTTGATGACAGGGATGTGACTGAAGATGGGACGGAAGCCGCTGACGCTCGACTAATGGGATCTACTGGTTCGACAGCTTCCGTCCGTTTGATGGGTGTTGCGGGGGTGAACTTGGCGGTGGGGGTTCTGGCCAACTTTGGCAGTCGGGATGGTGTTGAGCTGGATGTGGGTGTGGTTCTGCAGTTGGGGGTAGCCTTGACGGAACGTGGACTTGGCTTAACTGAACACTGGACGCGGTTTGGCAACGGGGACGATTTGGCGCGGTCCGGGACAGGGATTCGACTCCTCGCGTTTGGCTGCAGTGGGGATGGCGGTTGTGTGGCAGTGGCGGTTTGCTTGTCGGATGGCGAGGTCGCAGTGGAAGATGCCGCCGCTGCCGCCGAACCATGGTTAATGAGGCCAAGTTCTGGTTCAGCGGCAGCAGCGATCTCGGTGGGCACTGGTTGTAGGGTGGTGGTAGACGAGACTGGTGACGGTGTGGCGGCGGCGGGTGGGAAAGTGGCTTGGGTTCCTGCTCCAGCAATCACGGTTTTGGTCAACGCTGTGCAAGCGCAGCATGCTCCCTCAACGGCTTTTCCGCTCGATTGGTGGCTGGTTCGGACATGGATGAAAACTCGGCGGCGAATGAGCTGCTCAAAAAAATAGAGAAGCCTTGTCAGAAAACAATACCGACAGTAAATAAGCTAAAATACACTCACGCGTCTCGCTTTCTTGGATTCAGTGCTTACGAGTTTGGCTTCCACAGCTTGGAGTCTTTGGTGGAAGTTAAGCAAGTCCCGGTTCAGTTTGGCTCGGTTGCATTTCGCGTCGCCCCACATTGCGCTGAGCAACTGCCACTGTGTTTCGTTTACAGACCGCAAAGAGTACTGCTCGGCAGTGATGGCACATAACGCTTGCGTCACGCCGAAAGCTTGCGTGTTTTGTTTGTTTTGCCCTCGGGCCATCACGCAGTAAAAGTGCCACATCGAGATGCCGACCGCGAAGAAGGCAAAGGTAGTCATAAGCTGTTGGATAAAGTGGGGAGTGTGTTTTAGGACACCACAACAACAAGCAAGAAAACATGATGAATTTTCGCGATGCGCGATGAATGTGACAAGATGTGAAAGTGGGAGGGCGTGGAGAGGGAGGGGTATTCCAAGTTGGTAAACAGCAAGCAAAACAAAGGCGCAGAATATATTTGGCTCCGTCTCTCGCCCGCAGCCTCCCATAGCTTTCAGAAAGCTGACGACGCGTAACAGTTATCCACTGGCATGCCGGCCCCAGCGAGAGTGACCCTTTTGATGAGTTGCGCTCAAACCCCACAACGCAACACGAGAGGAAGGGATACAATGGAGCGCAGTTGGGGGAGGAGGTCTCACCTTAAAAGCAAGTGGCGATGCATCGATGAAGCACGCGACGGCGATGGCGAGCAGAAGGAACATTGTTTGGGCGTTCATTTTGTTTTGGAGAAGAAAAAAGAAACGGGACTTTGCAAGTTCGGACGTGTTAAATCCTTCGCAAAAATGCAGCACGAATTCGATATTGAACGGGACATCCACAGTCTCCATTAGCAGCAACAGCCGCGGCGGAAGAACAACTGTGGGCATGTCTTGTCTTTGCAGGCGTCGGGGTGGTTGGGGGAGACCCCGCACCGAATGCGTTCGAGAACGACGTGTGCCCAGGACTTCGATTCCCGCAGCGGCCTCATTCGGCAGTCTCCCGTGCAATGTTTGTTAAACCACTCGCGCCGGCTGTTTCGGACATTTCCAGTTCAATTCGTGTTATTCGTCCGTCAAGCACTCGAATTTTTGATGGACCCAAAGCCGTGCCACCGAAAACTTGATATCATCGCCCTTCAAAGCTCCTCGTTGGGAATTGATGTTGCGAACATTGAGGAAGCCAGTTTGGTACGGGATTATCGTTGACTTTGAGTTTCGGTTTTGCCGCTGCGCTTTTGACGATTCAATGGGTCCAAAGTCCGCTTTCGAATGTATCCGAGTCAAGTCACTGGGATTTTACTATTGTCTTGATGCAGTTGATACAGACATGCCGCTGGGGTTGGCTTTGCTGACAAGAGCGAGGCATGGCAGAAGGTTCGAGCGGGATGTCCTGGGGAGAAGGATCAAATCAGCGGAAGCGCAAGACCCTGCAGGTTATCCTCACCCTTCCTCGAGAAGTATTGCTTCACCGTTGCAGTTGTTCCCGTCGCATGTGTGGTGACTGCTGCTGTTGTTTGAACTGGAGATTGATTTTTGGAGTGTGTTTTTTCCTCTCACACAACGGCTTGATTCCATAAGAAGCAAGGGGTTTCATTGACTCTGGAATTCTCTTCAAAGTGCGTTCACGGCGGTTTTGCAAGAAAATTACTTGCGCAGAGTTCTTCCGGGCCCGTCAAAGCCAGCAACTCTGGATAAACTGCAAACATCACACGGAATACAATTTATTTATCACGCTGGGAACGGCCGTAATTGACCGCATTCGAATTCGCTCAATTTGGATCATCTCGTTCGCACAATGATCGCCACATTTCTTAACCCTGCCTTGCTCCGTTGTCGCTTTATTTTACATCAGCACTACAAATAATTTTCGGCGAAACTTGAAAAATTCCAAACGCGCACGTTCGAAAACGGAATCGTTTGAGTCCCGCGGGGAATCACAAATTCGAACAAGAAAGGCAACCTTCGTTTCTTGCTTGCTCAAAACTGTTTCGATTTTTAGGTTTCGGAGCCACCCAAATGATCCACACCCTTTTCCTTTGCTATTGAACCGTTCGGTCAAGAATTTTTGGGGGTAGAGCTCCCTCAAACTGTAAAACCTGTCTTCAAAACGCTGATGATTACGCGTACCAAAACAATTGCCTCGATCAAAAAACAGATGCGTTTTTGGTCTGTTCGTAGGTCCATAATTGCTGCGCGTAATTGAGCGTACTTCGCAGCCAGATGTTCTTAGTTGCAGACATACGCAGCAAACGGAGCGCGATTGGTGGTTCTGATGTATGCAATAAAAATGTATGCATTCTTTCGTCAGTTGCTCTTTCTGATGAGGGTCTATGTGTGTTCCCACGCGTCGCTGCCTTGGTGGGCGTTTGGTGTGTGGTTGAGGATTTTGTTGTTGAGCGTAAAAAAGAATGAATTTCCAGGCCCTCCCAATTGAAATTGGGCGCTTGGTCGCAGTCCGCCTGCCCATCAATGAAGACCTGGCTGCCGTCGCAACGACGTCAAACACGCAACTCACGCGGCTGCTTCTGTTCGACTTCTCCTTCGCTCGCGCGCATCTGACAATGCATCTGATGATACACCCGCTTGATACCATCTCTCGCGCTGCATGGCCCCTGCTTCCATTCACTTACAAGTGCGCAGTATATGAACACCTGATCACGGACTTGAAGTACTACAATACCAGGGATCTGAAGTGTGCGTTGTACCCGCTCTCGCCCAAGCATTCAGTGAAACTTGCTTCCACGCTGATGGGCGGCACCTGGGCCCACTTTGACTTGGAACAGCACGCGTTCCAGCTGATGGACTGTTTATGTTCAAACGCAAGCGCCGATGCACTCAAACTTGCCGTGACCCATCCAAACATGGTCTGGACCCTCGCCACAGCACGGCTTCTCTTTTTGCACGCCATTGCAGGAAACAGACCTGATATTCTCAAGTTTCTTTTAACGCAAACTCGAATGATTCCAAAGTTTGACGCCACCGCGTACCTCGGCCCTCTGATCGAAACAGCCACCCAATTCGGACATGCATCGCTTGTGCAGCAACTTCTTTCAGATGGAAGATCTGACCCCACAATCAACGACGGTGCTCCATTGCGGAAAGCGGCTTCCTCAGGAAACGCTGCAATTGTAACGATGCTTCTTTTAGACGCGCGTGTTCATCCAAACCCAATTTCCAGCACAACAAAACCTGCAATTGTCGAAGCTGCTTGTCGTGGACATGAACAGATTGTCAAATTACTGCTCGCGGATCCACGCACGGATCCGAACCTGCCCTACTGGTCGGCACTGGAGCTGGCCGTTAGAGACAGGCGCCTTGCAATCGTTCAAATTTTACTCAAAGATGATCGCGTGGATCCGGCGGCAAATGACAGTGAAGTGCTGTATATTGCGTGTTCCAGTTGGAATCCTGACGAGGAGCTTGTCAGTGCGTTGATTGCGGATGGGAGGGTGGATCCAAATTGTAGAGCGGGTGCTTTGCTATTGACTGCCATTTCTTTGGGTCGGCCGGGAATAGTTGATGCTTTGATGGAGGGTGCACGCGCGGATCGTGTCAAGGGACAGGAAAGCCAAGGATAGTTTATTGTGAATAAAGCTTGATGTAACAGTAAACACTGACAGGTTTGTTTTATTGCAAGAGAAGACTGAGCTGGATTCTTAGGTGTCTTCAGCTGTATGCCGGGAGGTGCAGTAATACTCCTTTTCCCCCACGACGTGATTCATTTGAATGTCAGGATCCACACACATCGTGTACAACTTAGTCCCAGTCATGTCCAGCATTTCACCCCCAGACATCTGATTTCCAATCAAGTGCAAATGTACCAGGTTCTCCATGCTTTGGATTTCGCGGAACGGCAGCTCTCCACTGAATTGATTGTTGCACGCGTCCAGACACTCAAGTTGCTGCAAGTTTCCTATACCTGCAAATGATCCAGATAACTTGCAGTTTTTCATCTCCAATAAGGTCAGCTCTGTCAGGGTCCAAATTGCAGAAGGGATTTCATGTGCAAAAGGGTTATCGCACATGGTCAATTCGACTAGATTTGAGAGGTGGCCGATGGTGGCAGGAATGGCACTGAAGCGATTGCAGGAAACAGATAGATCCAGCAGCGTGTGAGGACTGCCAAACACGGTCGGAATTGGACCGGTGAAGCGGTTTCCATCAATGAATAAGGATTGGAGTGCATGTAGGTTTGGCAACGCGGGAAACTCTCCGCAAAGTTGATTACCCGTTAGATACAGCGTTTGTAGTGCAACAAGCACGTTGAGCGAGCTTGGAAGAGGTCCCGTCAACTTATTGAGACGCAAGTCCAGATTCGTCAAGTTCTGAAGCGCACCAATGCCATCCGGGATGCTGCCCGTGAGTTTGCCACAAGCCAGTTGGATTTCCTCAACTGCGGTCAGGCGAGTGATGGATTCGGGGAGTGCCTTTGTCTCGGTGTATCCAATTTTGCTTGTGACTATCTTGAGCTGTCCGGACATTGCGTTGGCATAGACGGTCTGATAGGGCTCCGGCAGATGGAACCAAGTTCGATCAACTCTATCCTCCAATCCTTTTAGAAAGTCTGCCGTCTGCATGTTGAGCACAGCAAATTGCGTGGTCATCAAGCACTGATAGATCGTCTTTGACAGGCGCCTGAAATGGAGGACGGTTCGCACAGGGATCCAGGCAAAGATCTGAGCAATGATCTCGAGAGGGACATCCCGAAGGCGCGTAAAAAACTTTTTGTTGCGGTTTTGCAAGCCTAGAACTTGGTTGGATAGATACCGCTGTGCCTCTTTCATATCTGAGACTTCCTTCTTCATTGCACACATTGTCGCTTGGATGTTTTCGAGGGCGCGGAGGATCATTGCGGTACCGGCTTCCCCGGGTGGCATGGAAAGCGCTTGTGACGCGGTGCGTGGAGTCGCTCGTTGTCTGTCGCTGCTCTCTGAGGTCGGTTCAGTTCGCTGGCGTTTCAT
>QEAP01000169.1:20312-43034 GCA_006535975.1 Chytriomyces confervae
AAAAAAAAAAGGAAAAGGAAAATAGAAGAGAAGAGTAGAGGATGTATATCAGAGCGGCAACTGGACCAAACGCGGGTGGGATGGAAAATGCACCAAAAAATGATTTGGTAAATAAGTCCATCACCTGTTGAAAGTCAAACACAGACTGTGGAAGGTGTGGGTCCAACACGTCCAACACCGCGCTGGCTCAATTCATTAGCGCAGCAACCAGATCAGATCAACACTGTAAATGTCGTTGATCATTCGCGTGTCTTACCACGTCTGATCTGATTGGCTGGTTGGCTGGTGATGCAAGAGTGGCTGTCCAATGAGATTTATAATTGTTCATTATCAGGGTTGCGAGGGGCACAAACATCTCAGCCCTTCCTTTCGCTTCCTTGTCTTTCTTTCTTGTTAGTCTCTCTTCTTTTCTCTCTTCTTTGTTAGTTTGCCTTCCTTCTTTGTTAGTCTCTCTTCTTTTGTTTGGGTCTCGACATCTGACTGGACTGCTTCTGTCCATCTTCTTCTCTTCTCTTCCATGAGAGCAACAAGTCACAAGTGTTTTGCGATCATAGCATGCTTTATTATTGTAAGTGTGTATGCGTGTGTAGTTTCTTCAGATGTACATGTAAAGTGAGAGTGATGAATGGCGTGCAAGAAAACACTGTCGCTACTACTCGTCCCGCGGCGTCGCAACGGTTGCCAAGTACGTGGCCCAGCCAAACGCAATGCCGTTCAACGCTGCAGATTTCCAACTTGCGTTGCGGATGGCCCAGTTCGCAAGACCGTTAGCCCATGGCAAGAACGTCCAAGCCAGTGCCCCGACTTCAGGCAACTGATCCTTGGCCGTCTCAAATGCAGACTCATCGTCGTGCACCAATGCTGCACTGGCGTACAAGAAACTGAACGTCAAAGGAGGTGCAAACAGTGCTTGTTGTGTGGCGGCTTGGAGCATGGCAGTTGCAAAGGTGACTCCCTTGGCAGAGGCCGGAAAGACTCGGGCAACGAGGAATGAGGTGGAGAAGCCGTACCAGCCGACAACTCCGAGCCCGAAAGCGGCTGTTTTCATGGACCGGGCGGGATCCCATTCGCTGGAGAAGCTTGCGAGGGTTGGGAGTGCAGATTCGTTTGTGGTTGTGAGCAGTTGGGATGCAATGTCTGCGCTAAAGAAGGTTGCTGTGGCCATGGTTGATCGTGGGAGCAGTGCTTGGAAGAGGATGCGGGCGGCCATTGTAGTTGTAGTTGTTGTTGAATGCAAGTGCAGATGAAGGAGATGGATTTTGGGATGATTTTGCTTTCCCATATTTATGCACAGCCTCCCGCAAACATAAATTGGGCAATCAAAAAGACACTTTTCTATTTTTCATTTCAGATCGAGTTCAGGTTCGAACGTTTAAACTGAACCCACTTCAGCAGCCAAACAGTCAACCCGTGTGTCCGGAACCCGCTCTTGGACGTGGCAGATCTTTACCCAAGAACAGGTGTGAACTATGTGTCTTGACGCTCACACGTAACATTCGAAATCTTTTCATTTCCTTCGTTGGTGTCTGCGCGTGTGGGGAAACTCCTGTTTCAGAAACTTTTTCTCTTCTACTCGCCACATGTACATTTATTCAGCAGCTGCTATTACATTATTACTACTACTACTACTTGCATCTACTAGTGACACACTACCCATTACACCATTACTTAATATCCACAGAGTAAATTCAGAAAAACACTTCGAGTCGTTGCCGGCACCGTCAAAAATATCAAGCAGGCGTAGCAACCACGGACAAGTACGTAGCCCACCCAGTAGAAACAGTAGTCAAAGCAGCCTTCTTCAATCCAGGCGACCGGATTCCCCACGTAACCAACCCGTTCACCCATGGAAGAAAAGACCACGCGGCAGCACCAACACCGGGCAACTGCTCCTTGGCCGTCTCGAAAGCAGCTTCATCACCATGAAGCACGGCAGCACTTGAGTATAAAAAACTAAAAGTCAAAGGAGGAGCAAACAGAGCTTGTTGCGCGGCAGATTGGATGAGGGCCATGGACAGAGTGATACCCTTCTTGTTGCATGCTGGGAGTACCTTGGACAGGACAAAGGTTGTCGAGAAACCGTACCAACTAACGATGCCAAGACCGAATGCCGCGCTCTTTGCGGATCGGGAAAGGTCCCATTCCGATGTGAAGCTGTCGAGAGAATCTGAGATGGAGTCGAGAGATTCCAAAGATCTAAGGGATGAGAGGGATGATGATGTGGAGGATGTGGTGGAGCAGCTAGACAGAGATGAAAGTGACTGCTCGCTGGACGCATGCGCAATGACTTGAGATGCAACGTCGGCGGTGAAGAAAGTCGCTGTTGCCATTGTGGAACGAGGCAAGAGGGCTTGAAGCAAAACACGGGCTGCCATATGTTTTATGATTCTATCTATGAGGAGCGTGGGACTTGCCTCGCGTGTGTTGCTTTTATACCTGTTAAGTTGAAAATCTCGGGATTTACAAGTTTCACAAATTTTTTATTTTGGAATGAGGCACCTCAGCTTTTTTGAGGCGCGGGTTGTCTGACGCGCAGAAACCGAATCGCGATTGCATTCATAAGAAATCCAATCCGTTGTGCACGTGTTGGAGAAGGCATTTGAAACAGGCAGTGTATATTATTAGATGCAAGAGAGACCTCCAATGCTGCTGTTGACTATGTTTATCCTTGTTGCCGTTCGATGACGGCCGCTTTTTTTTTTTTTTTGATTTCACCTTTTCAGTCGCGGTTTTCTTCCCTTCCCCTGCGTTTTGGAAAAATCCGCGCGGACTGCGCGGAGCTGTGCGTCGAGCATAATACAGATTCTCGCAAGATGCGCATATGCCTTGGGGCGCGACCATAACCCCTTAGCCAAACGGTTGCTGTTCACTGAAGTTGTACGTCCATATGATAATGACATGGTTGTGAGCAGTGACCGTGAAAGTGGGCGTGAAAATAGAGTTGGGTATATCGAGAAAAGTTTCGGAATTTGCTAGCGTAATACCGACCAAATGCAGATACATGAGCTTACGGCACACGTTGAATTGCCACAGGAGAGTGTTTTGGGCAGTTGCGAGCAAAGTCGCGGAAACAAAAAAGTTCAAGTGTTCAGTTTCACACAGAGATGTCGCTCGCGTTTATCGTAAATCCGTAAAATATCAATAAATCCAAGGAAAGGGGGCATCAAATGGGCAAACAGCCGGAGATCACTGCCAGCGAACCCATCGATAGTGACGTGCCAAGCGAGGCAGAGGAAGAAGAAGACTCGGCGGACTATGTGAAGGGTAAGCAGGAAAATGGGACAAGCGTTAACATGCATCCACTGATTTGGACTTGCTTAACTCTCTCTTTTTCAGGCGGGTACCACCCCGTGGCAGTCGGAGATGTATACAGCGGTGGACGTTACAGCGTAATTCGAAAACTTGGATGGGGCCATTTCAGCACAGTGTGGTTGGCTGTGGACAAGCGGGAACACACCAAGTCCGAGTCAGACGACGCACCTCCTTCAACATCGCACACCAACAATGTCGTTGCTCTCAAGATTGTCAAGAGTGCTCAGCATTACACCGAAACTGCTCTCGACGAGATCAAACTGCTGGAGAAAGTGGTTGCTGCCAAGCCGGGACATGAGGGCCAGAAGTACGTTGTTGAGCTGACGGACTGGTTCAAGATCAAAGGACCGAATGGGTCACGTGCGTACGCTTTACTTTTTTTTTTTTGTACTGTGGAGATATTTGGTTTCAGGGGGATGTTGTGTTGATACCCGCGTGCTTTTCTCAGACGTCACGATGGCATTCGAAGTGCTGGGCCCGAATCTGCTCACGCTCATTCGACAATATCACCATAAAGGCATTCCCGTTCCAATCGTCAAACGTATCATGAAGCAGGTGCTGATGGGCCTGGACTATCTCCATTCAGAGTGCAAGATTATTCACACGGATTTGAAACCAGAGGTGCGTTCATCTCCTTTTTTTCCCCCTGAATCACTCTCTCTTTGGATAAGCTTCTCTTTCATTTCTCATGAACTCTTTGTTGGTGTTGTGTGTTGTGTGTGTGTGTGTTTTTCTGTTTCGGGTGTTTCTCGAGATATGCATCAAATTCTAACCCGTCAAACTGAATTCACTTTACAGAACGTGCTCATTTGCGTTGATGTCGAGAAAACAATGCGCAAATTAGGAATCCATACGGGCTACAAAGCGAAATCGAAATCCAACACCGCTGAACCAACTTCCACGTCAAAACCAAACAACTCGGAAATCGAAGACGGTCTCACTCGCGCACAACGAAAAAAGGCAAAACAAAAGGCGAAAAAGAAGGTGGAAAAGTTTTACGTCAATGACCCCTCCAGTATCGATGTGTATGTTTTTATCATTGTTTTTGATCATTTCCTTGTTATTATGCCTTCTCACTCCCACCCCCCCTCCCCCCCTTTCCGCGATTTGTCCAAACGCTCTATTGAATCCATTCCCTCTTAGGGACTCCATCAGCTTGAGCGACATTGATCTCGCTTCCACCGCAAATCCAACCGCCACTACCGGCGATTCGCTTCTCCCAGCAACCGCATTCAGACCAAAACGCGCAGATACCCTTTCTAGTCAAACTGGAACTCTCAGCAGTAGCAGTAGTATCATCAGTATGGCTTCGGCTGTCGTCGAACCGCGCCCTGCGCATGATTTGAAAGGTTTAGAAACATCGGAACGCGGCCCGGTTACGAAAGCGAAACATTCTTCAGTTGGTGGCGCTGTAGCAGGAGGAGATGATACATTGAGTGAGGTGGAAAGACAACGGAGACGTCGAGACGAAAAGCGGAATCAAAAAAAGAAGGAAGACGAGCATATTCGGGTGCGTTTTGTTCGGTGAAGTGTGACTTTTGACTTGATCCTTAAAAAAAAAATGGGTTTTTTTTCCTGGGGGGCAGGTTAAAATCGCAGATTTGGGCAATGCATGCTGGACACATCACCATTTCACAAACGATATTCAAACACGGCAATATCGTTCGCCTGAAGCTATTTTGGGTGCAAATTATGACACGAGCGCGGATTTGTGGAGTATCGGATGCATGACGTTTGAGTTGATTACTGGGGACTATCTGTTTGATCCCCAGGCTGGAACACGGTATACCAAAGACGATGGTGAGGATGCAATTTTTTTTATTTTTTATTTTTTATTTTATTTTACAAGCGCGAGAATCATATCAAAAAATCTACTCACTCCCCCATAATCGGGTATTCGTCAGACCACATTGCTCAAATCACAGAGTTACTAGGGGGTTTCCCGAAATCCGTTGCCCTCAGTGGGAAATACAGTGGAGATATTTTCAACCGGCGCGGTGAGCTGCGGCACATTCACAAGCTGCGATTCTGGGGTGTCTCGGACGTTTTGCAAGAAAAGTATCATTATACGAAAGCGGAGGCGGATGATATTGCTGGATTTATTCTACCCATGATTGAAATTTACCCGGAAAAGAGGTATTTGTTCATTGGTTTTTTTTTTTGAAGTGTTGTCCTGACTTGCGGCATATAATTGACCTTGATGCATACCCCCCCATACGTTTTTCAGAGCAACTGCGGCCGAGATGCTTTCAAATCCTTGGATACGCAATGTTGACGTTGAAAGTGTGTCTGAAACTGCCGCAAAACGGTCGTCACGGAGAGACGATTCATTAGCGAAATCGAGTTCGGACTATGCCAGCGGTGGTGACGACTTGAGCGATGAGAGTGACGATGAAGGAGACGACGATGAAAGCGACGGCAGCGATTCAACATCTGACGAAGATGATGAGTAAAAAAAAAAAAAGAAACGCGTCTTTCTTGTTTATTTTTGATAAAAGAGAGAGGGAAATGGGGGGGAAAAGGCTAAGTGTGAGACACTCATTTTTTTTTCTGGGGGGTGGGGGTGAGCATGCGTTAGTGTTTGTATCTGCAGGTATTGTGTGGCTGGACGTGCAAGTGGTGGTCCTGGCTCAAAGATTCGGTTGTGTGTTTGCAGATGGGTGTGGGTGTGGGGGAAGGGTTAAGGGCAAACTAGAGAATGGCCCTTGTTTTTATTTGGTTTATTTTTTTTTTCTTCTTGTTCTGAGTAAAATACCGTTTTGTTTGTTGCGTTTCTGCTTGTCATGGCTGCACAATTAAGGAAACTCCTTTCTCGGCATGCATGCTGCTGAGGCAGGAATTCTGACGCACCAATAGACATATTTATGTGTATCTGGGGCTGAACGCGTAAATAATGTTAAAACCGAACCAAATAATAGTTGTATATTCTGCATAAATTACACTGTAAAATATATCAAAGCAAATGACGTTCCGGTCGTTCCAGTCGATACGCGAGATGCTGCGGAAGACGTAAGTCTCCATGCATCCTATGCCTCCCTGAAGTAACCAGTGCCCATAACATTTGGACCAACCAAAAATAAAAGCTCGCCCGCATCCCACTTGACTTCGTTCGTTGTTCTGCACGAACTCACGGCTCTGCTACCCTTGCCTATTGTCTATTACACGCTGCAGACAACGGGTTTGCGTGTGCCAGTATCGCAGGACATGCTCGATGAGGGCACACGGAGGATCGATAGGATCATTGCGCGGTATAATCTGGGTGGAGATGGGTCTGAGGGAGGGTCGCCCTCGGAGGGCCGTGACGTGGGATTGGGCGATTCAGCCACTCGTATTCGTTCAGAGACTATCGTTGATATGGCAACTGCGTATGCAGTTGTCAAGTTGCTGATGCCTGTGCGTATTGCCGTGTCACTGGCGCTGACTCCATGGTTTGCGAGGTAAGCTTCTTCAGAACTTGCCGGATCCTTTAGCTGACCCTCGCAATGCTTTCCGCAGACGCGCTGTTGTCCCTGCTCGCAATGCTCTTTCAAATATGTGGCAAAGAATTCGAAAATAAACCGAAAATCGGGAAAATGAAACCGATGTTCAAAACTGCACAAACAACAACAAAAGAGTTGAGATTCACTCCATTCAAATTCATAACAACAAAAGACGCGGCATCTTTACAAAGGAATGTTTCCATGCTTCTTCCATGGGTTCTCCTTCTTTTTGCTCTTCAATATCTGCAAGTCCTTGATCAAAATCTTGCGCGTCTCACTTGGCAAAATAATGTCATCCACAAATCCCCGCTGCGCCGCTGGCAATGGGTTTGCAAACTTTTCCACATACTCCGCCTCCGCTGCACTCTTGTCCTTGACATGTCTGAAAATAATCTCAACAGCTCCCTTGGCTCCCATCACAGCAATCTCACCCGTTGGCCATGCGTAGTTTGCATCTCCGCGCAAGTGCTTCGACGACATGACATCATACGCGCCTCCATACGCCTTTCGCGTAATCACAGTCAGCTTGGGCACAGTTGCTTCAGCGTAGGCGTACAGCAGTTTTGCACCGTTTCGAATGATTCCGCCGTGTTCTTGCGTGGTTCCCGGGAGGAATCCTGGCACGTCGACAAAAGTGACGAGGGGAATGTTGAAGGCATCGCAGAAGCGGACCCAGCGAGCAGCTTTCACAGACGAGTTGATGTCGAGAACACCCGATGACACGAGGGGTTGATTTGCAATGATGGAAACGGTTTGGCCGCCAAGGCGAGCAAAACCAATGACAATGTTTTTGGCGTAGTCGGGCATGATTTCGAAGAATTCGGCATCGTCGACAATCTTTTTGGAGGTTTTTGTAGAAAATCAGCTCACTTGTTCTTGTCTTCCAAGGTACAAAATACAGGCACTTACACGAGTGATTACGTCTTTAATATCGTAGGCTTTTGTGGAGTCCGCAGGAACAATTGTGTTCAAAACAGGGTCCGCACGCGCAGATGAATCGTGTGTAGGTCTAACAGGCACTTCGGCACGGTTGCTCAACGGCAAGAAATCGAAAAAGTCACGAAGACGTGCCAGCGCTTCAATATCATTGTCGAATGCAAGATGGGCGACACCTGACTTTGTAGTATGCGCTTTGGCACCACCAAGTTCTTCTTGAGTCACGACCTCGTTGGTGACTTGCTTGACGACTTCAGGGCCTGTGACGAAGAGGTATGACGAGTCTTTGACCATGAATGTGAAGTCAGTCAAGGCGGGAGAGTACACAGCGCCACCTAAAATTTGGAGGGCAATATTTCAATCAGCATTGAACAACAACGCGATTCAGCAAGATGATATTGCACGCACCAGCACAAGGACCCATCACCAGTGAGATTTGCGGAATGACACCAGAACTCAAAACATTCTTGAGGAAAATATCAGCATATCCTCCCAATGAATCCACACCTTCCTGAATACGAGCACCACCAGAGTCGTTCAACCCAATCACGGGCGCTCCCACCATCAACGCCTGGTCCATCACCTTGCAAATCTTTTGCGCATGCATTTTGGAAAGCGATCCTCCGAACGCAGTGAAATCCTGAGAAAACAGGTACACGAGACGACCATTGATGGTTCCGTGACCCGTGACAACACCATCACCGGTGATTTTCTGTTTCTCCATTCCAAAGTCGGTACATTGGTGTTCGACAAAAGCGTCGTATTCTCTGAAGGAGGAGTTGTCGAGGAGGAGTTCGATTCTCTCGCGGGCCGTGAGTTTACCCTGCAGTGGTTGTTGGTGCGTTTAAGCCGGGGATACATTTTTGGGGAACAGGAAGGGCAACCTTGGAGTGCTGAGTGTCGATTCTTTTTTGGCCGCCTCCGAGAAGGGCCTCGGATCGTTTGGCTTCGATCTTTGAAATGAGGGACTATGTTGGAACAGAGGGCCAGCGGATTAGCGAGTGCCACATGGGAATAAACATGCGATTGACACGGTTAACCGCACGAACAGAATAAGCACTGTTGAAGCAGAACGTACCCCTTCCTTCGACGCAGCGTTGACCGAAGCCACGGTCGCAAGCTGTCTGTTAAAGACACGAGGCGCCGAGCGGGAAGCGAAGAGAGAAACGCGGAGCCTGTCAAAGGGCGTTCAGCAATGCAAGTAAAGCCGCATGCGTGGATGCACTCACATGTTGTCCGGCAGTTATGACTGACTGTTACTTTTTGGATCGGAGCAAAACGGAAACAAAAAGACCATGAACTCGCTGTTTACCCTGCTCAGACCCTCGACGGCATTGGTGCCGGCGCATCGTCTGCGCATGCGTTTGATGGCAACAACTTCGAGCTACGGGAAGGTGCGTGTTTCCCTTTGTTTCGATTGAGCTCCGCTCTTGAATGAGACAACTCAACACCTCCACATCTTGCTTGGCATCTCTCCTGCTCAGACGTTCGACAAGATCCTGATTGCAAATCGCGGTGAAATCGCTGTCCGCGTCATCAAAACAGGTTTGTCTGTCTCCAACAACTCCCAGCATTGAATTAACACGTTGCTCTCCAAACATTCAGCCAAGAAGATGGGCATCAAAACCGTTGCTGTTTACTCAGATGCTGACGCGAATTCGCTCCACGTCCGTCTCGCCGACGAGGCTATCAACATTGTATGTCCGAATTGGAAACCGATGTCGATCTCTTGCCTCACGCACCTCTGACCCCGTTTATTTTGCTACTTTAGGGACCTGCACCAACCAGTCAGTCCTACCTTGTCGTCGACAACATCATCAACGCCGTCAAGAAATCTGGCGCGCAGGCCGTTCACCCTGGTTACGGATTCCTCTCAGAAAACTCGCACTTTGTAAAGAGACTCGACGACGAAGGCGTTACTTTTATTGGACCCAGCTCGGACTCCATGTTCAAGATGGGAGACAAGATTGAGAGCAAGAAGATTGCAAAAGCGGCTGGTGTGCACACGATTCCTGGATTCCAGGGAGAAGTTGAAGGATTAGAACACGCGGTCAAGATTGGTATGGAGAACCGAATGATTTCTGATTTGCAGCCTGAGGGTCTTTTATTGTACGCTCGTGGTTTTTGACATTCTTACTTGTCCAGCCAACGACATTGGCTACCCTGTCATGGTCAAAGCATCTGCGGGAGGTGGTGGAAAGGGAATGCGTATTGCATAGTGAGTTTCGTTCCCGCATACTTAGCACATCTTGATCGATCGCAAACCCGAATCCCCAAAAACAGCAACGACAAGGAATGTCGCGAAGCATTCCGTCTTTCAAAGCAAGAAGCCCTTTCCTCCTTCGGAGACGATCGAATGCTTGTCGAAAAATTCATTGAAGACCCGCGACACATTGAAATCCAACTGATTGGAGACAAGCACGGAAACACGGTACTATGATGCAACTCTCTTTTAAGGTTATTTAAAACTTAAAGATCTGACCCGGCTCTTGCAGTTCTATCTCCCCGAACGTGAATGCTCCATCCAACGCCGTAACCAAAAAGTTATTGAAGAAGCTCCCTCTGTGCACATTGACCTAGCCACCCGTAAAGCCATGGGAGAACAAGCCGTCAGCCTTGCCAAAAATGTTGGATACTTTTCCGCGGGAACCTGCGAATTCCTTGTGGACCCAAAACGAAACTTTTACTTTCTCGAAATGAACACGCGTTTGCAAGTCGAGCACCCCATCACCGAATACATTACTGGATTAGATTTGGTGGAGCTCATGATTCGTGTGGCTGCAGGCCAGAAACTGAATCTGAACCAGGAGGAGGCTGCCAAACCGAAAGGGTGGGCGTTTGAGTCACGTGTGTATGCGGAGGACCCTGAAAAGTATTTGCCATCGATTGGGCGCTTGACCAAGTACATTGAGCCTAAAGCGCTCACAATTAGCGGAGAAGATGTGCGTTGCGACAGTGGAATTGTCGAAGGAAGTGAGATTTCAATCTACTACGACCCAATGATTTGCAAGTGAGTTTCTGGGATTATTGAAGTTTTCTTTTCTCGCGCAACACAAAAACCCGTCGCTCGTGTCTGAACCCGCGCTAAAAAAAAAACAACAACAAAAATACCAGGCTCTGCACATACGGTGAAACCAGAGAAGTCGCTCGCCACCGCATGGAAAGCGCACTCGACCGCTACGTCATCAAAGGAGTCACCCACAACATCCCCCTCCTTCGTGACGTCATCTCGCACCCGCGTTTCGTGAGCGGAAAAATCAGCACCAACTTCCTTCCCCATGAATACCCGCAAGGATTCAAAGGCGCCGCTCTCGACGATAAAAAGAAAACCGAGCTCTTTGCCATGGCAGCCGTTGTGCATGCCAAACGCGACGCGCGAAACAAAACTTGGGTCCAGGGAGGCGGATCGCTTGCGACTTTTGCGGAGATTCCATCTCGATGGGAGTTGAATGTTACTTTGCCCAAGACTGGCGAGTCGGAGCATGTTTTGTTGTTGGCTGAGAAGGACGGGAGCTGGAAAGTGTCTGTGGGTGGTAAGACTGTTTCAACCACGATTGACTGGGATGTGGACGCGCCAATTGCGTCTGGACGCGTGGATGGAGAGGATATCGTTGTTCAGTACTTGGACCCACTTCCAGTTGGATTCCGTCTGCAGTACCTCGGAACCAAGGTATGTATTTACTTGATGCTCGTATTGGTGGTAAATTGATTGCAACGACTGTTTCTCTGCAGTTTGACGTTACGGTCCAATCTCCCCGCCAACACGAGTTGTCCAAACACATGAAAGAGAAACCTAAGCTCGATTTGACAAGCGTAATCTTGTCCCCGATGCCTGGTACCGTTGTGAGTGTTGCAGTGAAGGAAGGTGACGTTGTGGCTGAAGGCGCCGAAATGGGAGTCGTTGAAGCCATGAAGATGCAAAACGTGATTCGCTCACCGCGTGCCGGAAAAGTCGGTAAAGTTCTCGTCAAGGCGGGACAAAGTGTTGCTGGAGACGAGATTATGATTGAGCTTGAGAAGGAGGTGGTTGTCAAGAAGGATTAAAGAAGGACCCTTTTCCACAACATTTGCGCACTCGTTAAATGTCTCATTTTCTCTGTGTCAAGTTTCCGCATCACTCATCCGAAACAAAACACACAGTCACATGTATCAATAGCTTGTGAAGGAAGATCTCGCGCGTCGTTTAATTGTTCATTTTTCGTAAAAGAAATCAACAAAACTCTGGTTGGGATTGAAAGGAGCCTGGGTTCCGAGCGAGATTGAAGTGATCCTTTCCCCAGACTCCTTACAGTCGCGACCTGCGAGCAGAGAATCAGACTTGCCTCTGGTGTGATGCAAGAAGGGGCGCGAAACTTACTTTCGGATGTCAGGCCGTAGTACTTTGCAAGCAAATGCATGACGACTCGAAGAAATGGGTCCCTGACAATTAAGTTCATGCACTCTTGAGGATTCATATTATCAGACGCATGCGCTGCGCGGAGACAGCACCATCCTTCTTCAGACTTTTTCGACAACAAAAAGTCCGGTGTCGCGTAGCGGCAAGTCCAATTGGGTCCAAACGAGTGATTGAATTCCACAAGTCCAAGACTTTTGAGGGAATCAAGCGCACGCTTTGTTGTTCGATTGGATGACCCCTTTTCGCAATCTTCGTCACTGAAGCTACCGTCTTCAATAATACACAATTCTTCAAGATGCAGAGTTCCCTCCGTGTCTTTCGATTGCAAGATTGCTGGCGGCGCAGATACAAGCGCCCAGTCGTTTTCGATATCGTCAGAGTCGAGATCGGGATTGTTTGTCATGGACGGCACCGGGCTTGCAGATACATCCACTACAACGCTGCCCAGACCAATCTCAAAATGTCTTTGCAGAGACGCCTCGAGTTTCTCAACATCAGTGTCTCTGTGCATACCCCATCTGCGCAGATTTTTCTGCATATTGGCCCTGTCAGCTTTGGAGAGGCCGTGGCCGGGAGAGACGTACTCCGATGATATCTGGTTGCCAACGGATCTGTCCATGTTTGCATCCCGTGCAGCCGGCAGGTTAAACAGCGACGGCTTGTTGGCCACGGGTGGCCCTGCCCGGAGATCACATGAGCTGAGCAACGGATTCGTGGATGGCAAACATCCGCGCACCAATGGATGATCGACGAAAGAGTCTATCGAAGGAGAGAGAAGAAGCCCAGCGTGGATTTTGAATAGAGTGAGATATGAGCTGTCAATTGGGACAACAACGCACACAACACAGTACCATTGTCACGCCGCCTCTTTCTCCTACTCCCGTCCCTGCCCGTCTTGTTCCTTTGGGCCAGGGAATCTCTCTGCAAGCCAGCTCTTTTGCTACCCTCTCTTTTAGCGACGAGCTTCCTGTACAGGTCCACACTCGGATCCGTGTCGGCCACGGCTAGTTCCGGCTGTGAGTCCGTGACAAGAGTAGTCAGAAAGAGAGAGAGCTGGTTGGGCGCATCTGCGGCGAGGATGGGCAAGTTGCGGACCATGGATTCAGGTTTGGTGTGTTGTGGCACGTGTTTTTTCCGCTGGTTTTTTGTGGACAAATCACCTAATTTATCTTGCCACCTTCTCCACAATGTCATTGCTTGGAGCTGTCAAAGCGCACCTGAAATATTGCGAGTTGAAAATCCCGAGACTTGGCCTCAGAAGATAAATAGCAAATCTGCTGTTTTATTTCCATTTTATTTTATTTACGTATTTATTTGACGCGCTGTTCGCAAGAAGCCGCACTCTCATTGCTTGGAAGGGGAACCAGGCTTTATTCGCAAAAATGGCTGCGCGCCCACGAATCTTTTTTTGGCGTAATTTTATATCGTGGGGCACGTCTCCTCTCAGCTTGTCATCATCCACCGAAACAACCAAAAACAAGTCCAACAAAAATGCCTGCATCCACCAACTCGACTACCGTCAAGCCAACCATGTTTCCGCGTGCCCATACCCTGTCCATGTCCTCCCAACACACGGCTAAACAAGTAACCGCCGAAATCCGCGCAGAATCCCAGTGCTCTGAGGCTTTCGACGAAAGCATCATGTCCAAGAAAAGCATCACGAGCCAGCAGTCGATCACGGCTAGAACCATTTTCGTTGGAAACAAACTCATCTAAAACAAAAGCGCCAACAAGCATCATCAATCTGATTTTACCACTAGCCTTTGCTTCATGAAATAATAAAGCCCATGTATTATCAACATCTATCGCTGTTCATATGTGGGTGACCGTACATCTGTGAAGCAGAGAAGCAACCAGTCGACACGGACAAACGCGCGTGTAACATCACTCTGTTCCCAACGACAATGGTACTGGCCGTCATTAACTGATGGCACGCGACGCCATTTGTCGGTTTCTTGCCACTCTCAAAAACCCTCGGGAAAATGGGATTTTCATCGCAGAGTTCCGCGGTTACTTTGAGATTTTCTGGTTGGACATGGAACGAACGTTTGCGCGTTAAGAGCGATGAGACCACTGTTGCATATGTCATTTATTGTCGCATGAGATAGTCTTTGAGTTTGCAGAAACGGGCGCTTATGGTTGCTGGAACAGGTATTGTGGTCCCGAACCTAAAATCGAAAGTTTGAAGTTCACAAAAAAGCACGATCCCATTTCCTTCGAGCGTGCAATTCCCAACGAGAGAAAGAGATGCAGTTTTATAAAGGTACTCGTTCGAGAATATTCCATTGTTTGTGGATTTCGCCAAACAATATTGTCAGTGGACATCAGGCAATCATTGAATTTGACAACCGATTTCCGATGTTTCGTGTGCCTCCCAGCGGTTTCAATGACATGTATCTCTTCATGCCGAGTTTCCATGTCTGCGGTTAAGTTAGCAAGGGTATGAGCCCCGCGATGTCTGAACACAATGGTTTTGAGGAAAGACTGGGTAAAATGCTGTTTAGTATCTAATACTTTAACCTTTGGTGGCAGCTCCATATGTCAAATCTTCCAAAACAGAGAAAGAGAAGAACGTCCAAATCGTCCAAAATAAAGCGACAAGCGGAGCACGCCAGGGTTAAGAAACGTAAAGAACGAGATGATCCAAATTGAGCAAATTCGAATGCGGTGAATTACGGCCGTTCCAAGCGTGATAAATAAATTGAATTCCGGGTGATGTTTGCAGTTCATCGAGAGTTGCTGGCTTTGCCGGTCCTGGAAGAACTCTGTGCCGGTCCTGGAAGAACTCTGTGCAAGTACTTTTCTTTCGTAACCGCTGTGAATGCACTTTGAAGAGAATTCCAGAGTCAATGAAACCCCTTGCTTCTTATGGAATCAAGCCGTTGTCTGAGAGGAAAAAACAAACTCCGAAAATCCATCTCCAACAACAGCTGCAGTCACCACACATGCGACGGCAACAACTGCAACGGTGAAGCAATACTTCTCTAGGAAGGGTGAGGATAGCCTGAAGGGCCTTGCGCTTCCGCTGATTCGATCCTTCTCCCCAGGACATCCCGCTCGAACCTTCTGCCATACCTCGCTCTTGTCCACAAAGCCAACTCCAGCGGCATGGCTGTATCAACTGCATCAAGACAATAGTAAAATCCCAGTGACTTGACTCGGATGCATTCGAAAGCGGACTTTGGACCCATTGAATCGTCAAAAGCGCAGCGGCAAAACCGAAACTCAAAGTCAACAATAATCCCGTTCCAAACTGGCTTCATCAATGTTCGCAACATCAATTCCAATGAGGAGCTTTGAAGGGCGATGATATGAAGTTTTCGGTGGCACGGCTTTGGGTCCATCAAAAATTCGAATGCGTGACGGACGAATAACACGAATTGAACTGGAAATGTCCGAAACAGCCGGCGCGAGTGGTTTAACAAACATTGCACGGGAGACTGCCGAATCAGGTCGCTGCGGGAATCGAAGTCCTGGGCACACGTCGTTCTCGAACGCATTCGCTGCGGGGCCTCCCCCAACCACCGACGCCTGCAAAGACCAGACATGCGCACAGTTGTTCTTCCGACGCGGCTGTTGCTGCTGATGGCGACTGTGGATGTCCCGTTCAATATCGAATTCGTGCTGCATTTTTGCGAAGGATTTAACACGTCCGAACTTGCAAAGTCCCGTTTCTTTTTTCTTCTCCAAAACAAAATGAACGCCCAAACAATGTTCCTTCTGCTCGCCATCGCCGTCGCGTGCTTCATCGATGCGTCGCCACTTGCTTTTAAGGTGAGACCTCCTCCCCCAACTGCGCTCCATTCTATCCCTTCCTCTCGTTTTGTTGCGTTGTGGGGTTTGAGCGCAACTCATCAAAAGGGTCACTCTCGCTGGGGCCTGCAAGCCACTGGAGAACTGTTACGCGTCCTCAGCTTTCTGAAAGCTATGGGAGGCTGCGGGCGAGAGACGGAGTCAGACATATTCTGCATCTTTGTTTTTGCTTGCTGTTTACCAACTTGGAATACCCCTCCCTCTCCACGCCCTCCCACTTTCACATCTTGTCAGATTCATCGCGCATCGCGAGAATTCATCATGATTCTTTGCTTGTTGTTGTGGTGTCCTAAAACACTCCCCACTTTATCCAACAGCTTATGACTACCTTTGCCTTCTTCGCGGTCGGCATCTCGATGTGGCACATTTACTCCATGACGGCCCAAGGCCAAAACAAGCAAAAATCGCAAGCTTTCGGCGTGACGCAAGCATTGTGTGCCATCACTGCTGAGCAGTACTCTTTGCGGTCGGTGAACCGAACACAGTGGCAGTTGCTCAGCGCAATATTTGGCGATGTAAAGTGCAACCGAGCCAAAGTGAACAGGGACTTGCTGAACCTCCATCAGCGACTCCAAGCCGTCGAAGCCAAACTCGTCAACAGTGAAGTTAAGAAAGTGAGACGCGTGAGTGTATTTTAGTTTATTTATTGTCGTTCTTGTTTTCTGACAAGGCTTCTCCATTTTTTTGAGCAGCTCATCCGACGCCGTGTTTTCATCCACGTCCGACCCTGCCACCAACGCTGCGCCACCACATTGTTGACCAAAACCGTGACTGCTGAAGCAGGAACCCATGCCACTTCCCCACCCACCGCCGCCACACCTTCACCAGTCTCGTCTACCACCACCCCACAACCAGTGCCCACCGACATCGCTGCTGCCGCTGAACCAGAAATTGGCCTCATTAACCAAGGTTCGGCGGCAGCGGCGCCATCTTCCACAGCAACCTCTCCATCCGACAAGCAGACCGCCACTGGTACATCCATTGCCACCCAAACACCATCACCAATGCAGTCACACGCGAGGAGTCGAATCCCAGTCCCGGACCGCGCCAAATCGTCCCCGTTGCCAAACAGCGTCCAGTGTTCAGTCAAGGCAATCCCGCGTTCCGTCAAGGCGACCACCAATTGTCAAACCGCACCGTCATCCACTTCAACACCTTCCCGACTCCCAAGGCTGGCCAACGCTCATCCCACCAAGTCCACCTCCACAACACCCATCAAACGAACGGAAGCTGCCCAACAAGTAGATCTCATTAGTCCAACGTCAGCAGCTTCCGCTCCATCTCCAGCCACACCACAGCCATTGCCACGGCCAGCCAACTCACCCACCGCCACTCCATGCCCACCACCCGTCGAAGCGAACCAAGCCGCCGAGGGAGTCATTGATCCCATTAGTCAACCCTCGGCGGCCACAAGTCCATCTACCAGTGCCGCGGGCACGTTCTTTTGCAGCGAGATTGCTGGACAGGTTCCCCTTCCACCACCGGACAAGGAGGAGGAAGACTTCTTTGCAGCAAGTGATGAGCCCTCGCTCAAACAGCCAGTGCAGGAGTCGACGACGGTAATATTTTTTTCTGAACATTTTGTATTTGTTTGATATATTGACACTGCTTTTTATTTTAGAGCGACGAGGAGGACCGCGACAAGGTTCTTAAAGCTATGGCATTCATCCGCATCAAACTGAACTCAGCATTCGATCCAGCGGAAATGTTCCGGGTGATTCAGCGATCCTTGAGCAAAGTGGGCCGGTCAATCGAGTCCCTTGAAGCGGAATGCAAGGCGCTCGAACTCAGTGGGCACAAGCACCGTGTCTACATCCCAGACTTGATGCCGGATGTTGTGGAGATCCTTGAGGAAGAGGTTTTGGGGTACAAACCATTGTACTGACGTTTGTTTTATTATTATTATTATTTATTTTCTGAACCTATTATGATTATTTCTGATATTATTATTACTACTTATTCTGCTGCGTTTTGGTTTTAATAAAATGTATGAATCTACTTTGAAAATATTGGCGCTGGCTGTGGTATGAGGGCCGGATGTTCCAGCGTTGGAATCTAGCTGTTGAATTAAGGCACCAACGAGAGAATGCTCATCAAATTTCACGCGTCTGAAGCCTTGTTGCGCCGTGTCTCGTCGCATCTTCTTAACTCTCGACCCCGTTTGAGTCGTTGCTTTTTGTGTTGGCCTTGAAATTGGACCCCAAATTAAAAATCGTGGACATCAAAAACAGCCAAGCCGTTTGTCCATTTGAATCCACAAGAACAGAAAGCATTTCAAAGATGCTTGTTACTGCCAACGCCGCATCTGCGCCCCCTTCCCGCAGCACTCGAACCCAACTCCATCTGCAGAGTTGTGGGCCAACATTCACTGGATGCAGTTTACGCTCCAAATTCCAATTGATCCAACGAATAAAAGCTGTCATCTCGTCTGACCGTGAATATACTTTTTTAATAGTCAGATAACTTGCGAGTGTTCAGCACATTACAATCCGAGCTTCTTCTTCATGGCGTTGCCCACACGCGAACCGTTCGGCCTGTTCATTTGTCCGGATATCCAGTGGCCCACTTTCACAAGTTCCGGTAGATTGACCCCAGTTTCGTAACCCATCCCATTCAACATGTACACAACATCCTCTGACGACACATTTCCACTGGCACCATCCGCGTACGGGCATCCACCCAACCCAGCAACCGAGCTATCAACCACGCGCACTCCGCGCTGAACGGCAGCATGGATATTCGCCAAAGCTTGACCGTACGTGTCGTGGCAGTGTACTGCGACTTGATGCAGAGGAATCACTTTTTCGATTTCATCCAGCAGTTTCTCCATGGATCCGGGAGTGCCCACACCAATTGTGTCTCCGAGAGAAATCTCATAGCATCCCATATCAAGAAGAGTCTTGGCAACCTCAGCTGCCTTCACAGGATCCACTTTTCCTTCATACGGACAACCCAGCACGCATGACACGTAACCCCGAACGCTGATATTCTGCTTCTGAGCTGCTTGAAGGACGCTTTCGAAGCGTGCCAAACTCTCTTGAATGCTCACGTTGATGTTCTTTTTCGAAAAGGCTTCACTAGCAGCACCAAACACAGCCACCTCTTTAACGCCCGCCGCCACAGCCGCCTCGAAGCCCTTCAGATTCGGGGTCAAGACTGGATATGAAACTCCCTTCTTCTTGTCAATCTGGGCAAAGACTTGGCTGCTGTCGCCCATCTGTGGGACCCATTTCGGAGACACGAACGAAGTGGCTTCGACAACGGCAAGACCTGTGGCCGAGAGGGCGTTGATGAGTGCTACTTTTGTGGGTGTTGGCACGTTGAGGGCTTCATTCTGAAGACCGTCACGGGGACCGACTTCGACGAGCTTGACAAACTGTTTAAGGAGTGTTTAGAAGCGTGCTTGGAACAGTGAATGCAAAAGTGGGCAAGTTGCTCACCTCTCTCGAAGCGGTGGAGTAGGAGCGACGCGTGAGCTTCGATGCGCGGAGGAAGGACATGGCGTGTGTGTCGGATGTTTTCGGGTGACTTTTATTTCGAACACTTTTGATCAACACCCTTCCACAAAGTAGTCGCTCTTCCTTACGGGGAAAACTCACCGCAATCTCGCAAGTGCCGCTGCGGTTCCTTTTAAAACGACACAGCTTCGAACACAGACCCGAAATGGCTGAGAAATTATCTGAGTCCGTCTCAAGATTCATGTTGTGACTGTTCCAAAGGCAGGTGAGTTGGAATGTATCTTCATCCATTTTTTCGTTCATGCATCCATGCTGCATTGACTACGGTTTTCTTTCTTTCTTTTTTTATTTTTTATTTTTTTTATTAATTTTTTTTTTGATTTGGCTTTTATTTTCTTCTACCACCCTCATTCTTTTCCTTCCCTCCAACCCCCGGTACCCCCTTGTACGAAAGCGCTGCCATGATTGGCACATGATCACTCGCGTGATGCACGTTCGGAAATCCAACGCTCGTTTTCACATGCTCCTTGTCCACCCCACCCAAAACTCCCCCAACGCTCAGCGTCATGCCACTGACCCATATATAATCAATTACGCCCTTAAACATGGGTGTGTAGTTTGTAAAGTCTAGCGAGGCAGATGCTGTTGCTGATGATACTGTTGTGCTTGCTTCACTTTTCCCATTCAAATCACCCGTCACTGAAGGCGGGTACACACTCTTGAGGTTCAATTGATGACTGATGCCTTCCCGCGTGTAGGCACCGTACGTGTATTTCCCAAAATCTTCGTGTCCGGCTGGAACACTGCCATCGCCCAAAAGGCTGTGCACACCACTCCCTGGTAAACTGTTGAAATCCCCGCACACAATTACTGGCACCTGCTGCACTGGAGGAACACTGCTACCGTTTCCATTCGCGCGCGGTGCAGACCCTGGTGGACCCGTCTGTGCAGACGGAGCATGAGCAGCTACAATTTTCGTTACTTCCTCCATCAGCATGGCAGTTTGTACGAGCTTCACGTCCGGGTCACTCGGGTCCCAATGCAGGTGCGTATTTGCAACTACAACTTTGAATTTCGGGTTGGCGTCCTTGGATTCGAGGACAGTGATGAGACCGATATTGTCTTTAACCATGACTCGGTTAAACACATCTTCGGTGCGGCGCAGTTCAGGGCGCTGCATTGCAATTTGTTGGAATTCGATCGAGTGTTTTTCAACAAGCGTGAATCTTTTTGTTTTTTGCGATTTCGATGAGCAATCGTGTGAGAATCAAGTTTGCAAGAAATCCTCAACTTGTCTGGTCGGAAAAAGGTTGCACATCCATCTACTGCGCGACGCTCATATTCACCCATCGTTCTCGACCGAGATTTGGGCCAGAACACACCCTCATAGAGAGAATTGGATATAAAGTACTCTTGAAAGTATTCTTCAAACTGGCCTGTCTCCATTTCCTATTTTTTCCCGTGTTCCCTTGTTTTAGCAAAAACCCATGTATCCTATGATCGTTCAGAATTTTCGAAAGAGGCATTACCTGCAGGCAAACGATATCCGCATTGTAGTTGACAATTTCAGACAAAATGAGTTCCTTTCGATAATCCCACGCAAGAGCCCATGATGGTGTGTAAGAATATGTTTGAGGAGTTGCGTATTTGTCGCACAATGTGTTGTAGCATAATATGGTGAAGGCATCTGGGGAGGGTTTTCACATTTTTTTCAGCTTATTTTCACTTTTTTCTTCGGCGAGCCTCAAGAAAAACAGATCAAATGCAACTTACTCGGGTCGTTCTGTGAAAATGATTCGTCGAGAGTAATCCATTCTCGTTCGGCAGGTGGAGGACCGGCTGAAAAAAAGAAATGAAAAAAAAAAATAATTTGGTGTTGAACACGCGTTAACAAATTTCGGTTGCCGCGAAAGGAAAGCAGAGTACGCACATGGAAGATTCTCTCGCATGTACGAGATGATGGCGAGAGCCCCGTCTTTTTGCATGTACCCCATGTATGGCTCCGTCAGGGGGTTTCCTTCAATGCCGAAAACTTCAAGCTGAATCGTAAAACAGACGATGAGCCGCGCGGGCGGAGAGACAATGCTGAAAGGAAGCCTTTCATTGTATAAGGTACCTGATACAATGCACCCAGCTCGATGGGCAGGAAAGTGAGTTGATTGTCAAAAAGCAGCAACTCTTTGAGCGAAACAACGGAGCCAAGTTCGGGCGGAATCGATACGAGCTTATTTCCAGACAAGTCAAGCAGAGTCAGACACTTTAAATTTGCAATTTGATGCGGGATGTAGGTAAAGTTGTTGTGATTGAGGTAGAGCGTCGTGAGGAAATGGAAATCAAAGACGCTCGGAGCCAGGTTGCGCAACAGCATGCCTCCCATATCGATGGTGACCCAGTCCGACGATTTGGCCTTCTCTTTGCTGTCCTTGTCCCTCTTGTCTTTGCCATCCTTTTCTCTGTTCTCCTTTGTCTCCTTCAAAGCGACGCTATCGATACTGTCGTCCAGATCCCTCGATAGAGACAGATTGTTGGCTGTGCGTGCTGCTGCCGCCGCAACGCGTGCATGGTGATGCGGGGTGGCCGCCTGTCTGCTCTGCAGCAGTCGCTCGCTGTTCTTGGACCCCGCCGAGACTAGATGGTTGTACTGCTGCCCGTATACGTAGTTCAATCCGGCCATGCTGGTGTGCACGGACCCACCGCCCCGAGAATCCATCGAATATATTTACTGTTGGTATTTACGATCTTATTATTTACGCTTTATTACACATTTTCTGTCTCCACCTCGTCTGTTGCTGTTGCGCGGTGGCCCCCTGCCTGCCCACCTTCAAATTGTGCCCGCTGTCGGATTCCTGATTCTGCCAACACGGGCTCATCGGCGTCCAAAGCGTGGCATCGCATTGAAATTGTTTCACCGACAACACTCAGCGCGTCCTCTCATTCAAACATCTTATCCATTCTGACTGCTCTGATCGCTCTTGATCATGCACCATCTGACAAGTACTTTACTGCCACTCTGTCTCTCTGAAACTTCCCCGAGAAAAATGAATCCATGTCTAAAAAAGAAAACAGCATACAATGGCCTGCGAACGACCTTGCCCGTTTCTAAAGGCGGAAGACGTTGACGCAAGTCGCGAAAAAAAAAAAAAAAAGAAAAAGAAAAATACCCCCAACATATCATCATTTTGGCGCATCACTGACGTCAGACGCAGCTCCTGCAACAGCGCCACCGACAACGTTTGGCCCTTTCCTATCCTGCGATACCATTTGCGTGGGGAGTTTTCCGGTTCTCGGTTCATGAAACTGTTTCCCACCCAAACTTGACCTTTTTTTT
>QEAP01000170.1:0-11666 GCA_006535975.1 Chytriomyces confervae
TTTTATACTTGAAACAGTACCTTATTATAAATATTTCGCCGTCCAATTTACTTTTTTTGTTCCGAAACTCGGAGAACACAGCACAATATCACAACCATTCGGAGGATTTATGCAACACTCGGTGGTTTCAGAATGCACTTGTGTTTCACGTGTTGGAGCTGGCCGTCGGTCTTGCTGAGAGAGGACTTCCATGTCTGGGCCTGAACAGTTTTTCGACTGGAATCAAATTCAGCACAACGTAATTTTAAAAAGTACCGTATGCATCAGCAACTTGGTCTGCAGTCGGGGAAGCTGGCAGCATGCCCATGTCGAGTCCTTCAAGATCCTCAATGAGAAAAGGATCGCGCATCCCAGTGCATCGAAGCCATTCGAGCGAAACCGCCCAAATCGCTTCGCTCGCAATAGCTATGCCGCGAGCAAGTTTTTAAGTTTAAAAAACAGGTTGACTCAAGATGCGCCTGTCGTTGCTCGCCGTACTTGTGCTCATCCCGGGCAAGAGAAGCCTCGTTGTAGTCAATCATTCTTTGCATTTTCTCGAACTGCCCGCGCAACCAGCTGTCACTTTGTACATACACGTTCAGTACTTGACTCCAAGCACGGACATACCAACTCAACAGTTCGCAAATGCATCACATGCTTACCTATGGGTGGCCCGAACATTGCCGTGCATTCTGGACAATGAAAGCAAAACCAGTGGCTTCCTTCCCCCTTCGCGCAAGATCTGTCATATGTGGACGGCAGGAAACACGTACGAAGATACACGTTCTGGCATCTTTAACCATAAGTAATGTTGCTGCTTTATTGCAGGATGATTATTTTCCCACGTGTCCTTCATCCGGCTATACGAGTCAGGGATGCTCATTTCAGCCAAGACTTTAAAAATCCGATCCCGCCAGGTCGGTCAGAATAAAAAAAATGAAGCAACAATTAGTTCAGAGAAGCAGGGCAATGGATGGTTTCACTATGTCCAAAAAGTCAAAAAAAAAATCGAGTCCGGACAGATGGAAAAAATTGGGTCTTTCTTTTTTTTTTTTCATCTGTTTCAACAACAAAAAGTCCAAAAACAAAAAAAATGCCAGGCAGAGACGACGGATACTCAGGCTACGGCAACGGACCCAGTGGAGGTCGAGGAGCCAGCTACGGTGGCAGCAGAGGCGCCAGCAACCGCTTTGCTCCTTACGGAAACAGGGGCGGTTCTGGCGGCCGACCAGCGCGGGTGCACGACGATGTCAACCACCAGTACAACGCGAGACCCACCTTCGACGACCTGCCCCCTTTCGTCAAGAACTTCTACTCAGAGCATTCTGCCGTTGCCGCCATGCCAGAGTCTGATGTGTTGGAGTTTCGTGCGGAACACGCAATGACCCTCGACGGCCAGAATATCCCCAGACCAATGCTCAAGATGGAACACGGCTCCTTCCCAAGCGAGATTATAGCCAACTTTACAAAGAATGGTTTCACGAACCCAACCCCCATCCAAGCCCAAGGTTGGCCCATGGCTTTGTCCGGAAGAAACTTGATTGGTATCGCCCAGACTGGAAGTGGAAAGACTCTTTCGTTTGTTCTGCCTGCATTCATTCATATTTTGGCCCAAAAACCTGTCGAGCGTGGTGAAGGCCCTGTTTGCCTGGTCCTTGCGCCAACCCGTGAATTGGCCGTGCAGATTCACGAAGTTGTGAAGGAGTTTGGTGGACCATTGGGTATTCGTAACTCATGTTTGTATGGAGGTGCTTCAAAGGGTCCTCAGATTGGAGAACTTAACCGGTCTCCTCAGATTGTGGTACGCAAAGTTTTTCCCCCGATGCTTTTCTCAAGTTGCTCACCCAATCATTGGAATTGTTTCGAAAATAGGTTGCTACTCCAGGTAGACTTCTTGACATTCTTAAGATGGGAAAAACTTCCCTGCGCAGAGTTACTTACCTTGTTCTCGATGAAGCCGATCGCATGGTAAATTACAGCTTGTCTTGTCATTCATCCTTCAAAGCATCAGCACTAACAAGGAAAAAATGTTAGCTTGACATGGGTTTCGAAGAGCCACTTCGTGAGATTGTTTCTCAAATCCGACCAGACCGTCAAATGCTGTTCTGGTCTGCCACATGGCCTAAATCCGTCCAACGTCTTGCCAACGACTTTCAAGGCCAAGATACCATTCAAGTCCGAATTGGTTCCCAGAAACTCCAAGCAAACAAATCCATTACCCAGTCAGTCAAGGTTGTCGCTGAATATGACAAGGAAACTGCACTTTGTGCCACCCTGAAAGAAATTTGGGATGCAGTGCCAGGCGACGAAGCTACCAAGACAATGGAGCGTACCATCATTTTCTGCAACAAAAAGTACCTCTGTGACAAGATTGAGCAAGGCCTTGCCGGAGACGGTTGGGGTGCTGTGTCTATTCACGGAGACAAGGACCAAAGAGAGCGTGAATACGCACTTCAGCAGTTCAAGCGTGGTGACTGTCCTATTCTCGTTGCCACGGATGTCGCTGCTCGTGGACTGGATGTTAAGGAACTGAAACATGTCATCAACTATGACTTTCCAAACAATGTCGAAGACTTTGTTCACAGAATTGGAAGAACTGGTCGTGGTGGTGAGAGCGGTTCTGCATACACGTTCTTTGACCCCAAGACCGACAGGAAAAACGCAAAAGACTTGGTGCAGCTCATGATGGATGCTGGCCAAAATGTTCCTGAAGAAGTCAAAGCTCTTGTCCCAGCCGGCCGAAGCGGTGGTGGTGGTGGCGGCGGCGGCCGATGGGGTCGTGGAGGCGGCGGCGGCGGCGGCGGTAACCGTTGGGGTGGTGGTGGTGGTGGTGGCGGTGGCGGCCGTGGAGGAAGAAGATGGTAACATCTCTGCCCAAAGCGCTCCCCCAACAAATTTTCAGACTCAGTCCGGTCATTCACGAGCAAGCAAACTTTAGACTTTCATCAGTTTAAACATTTCTGGTCCATCCTCTTTCTCTTAATTTTCTTTTCTGTTGTCCTGGGTGGCAAGTCCCACCACCATAAAATCATGTACGTGCAGTTCACATCGATGTTTCTCAAGTACAAGCGTGCGCACAATAATATGCCAGCAACGGATCAATAACACTCATATGGCGATCCAACGTGGAGATACCACGCAACACGCGAATAACTGGACTGGCGGTGCTATTAATCGCTGTCGCTCTGTGGCTGTTCGTCGAGGGCGTTATTGCGCGCAACAGCGACGACGGCCGTACCGAAGAATGCTCTCTGCCGGCCCTTAACGTGACTAGGAGTGGCTCAAGTGGCACCCCCATGTCACCTTCAACATGCCGGCCATGCAAATAATCTTGGCACATATACGAATCACGCATCCGTAATTAGCAATTTACTCTATTAACTTCTACAAATGCATATCGTTTTACGTGCTGGCGCGTGCATCCCACATATCCGCCTTCGCAAGATCAATTTGCACTGGGCTAAAATCATCCACACTGCGACACAACTGTTGCGGAACAAACAATGGCACAACCGGTGGTTTTCCAGTGCGATGCCAGACAGCCAACATCTTTGCAGCCACACGCTGGGTCTGAGATTTCCTTTTCGGTGCCAGAAATGCAAGCATTGAATCGTTGCAGGTCCAGACAGAATCCAGACGGCGCATTGCGTTTGTTGGCGATTGTTCAGTCCCGACTCCGTACGCAAAGCATTCGGACACGAGAACAAGCGCAAGGATCAGAGTGTCATCGTTGTCCCGTCCAGCATTCAAAGCCACAGTATTTGGAGAATCCTTTGAAGTAACCGTTGAAGATGCATTCGAAGAAGCTCGCAGAAGCAGCTGAAACGCTTCGTTCAAATCCGCATGGACTGGATGAGGCACGGATTGCGCCATCAACGCAAGCGCAAGAGTCACACACGCATCCGGCTGCGCCCGCTCTGCCGCCGCGCGCCGCCACAGCAGCGCCTTTTCCGTGTCGAGCAGGACAGCCTCGCATACACGCGCAATGTGCTCAGCAAGAACAGCGTCCGACACCGGCGATGCGTCAGGATGGCTCATGACCCACTGCGCATCGCTGTCGCCCTTCACATGCAACTCGCCCTGTTGCTCTTCTTTAATCAGTCGATGCAAGTGTGGATGACAATTGACGCAGGATGGCTCACCAGTGCTCGAGCTGCCTCAGCGAACTGCTGGCTTCGAAGGAATGTGAGGACGCTTGTCCAGTCGGGATCAGTCTTCATGCGGAGGGTTACAGAGTCCCAGCGACGGCGGAATGCCATCTGCTGTTTGATTTCATCGGAGGAAGTGTCACTCATATTTTGGCATCTCTTTCAGGCTTTTATTTTATTTATGAGATATTTTAACGGCGACTTGTTCCTCCGTAGCCACTGGCTGTTCGGGTTGACGACGATGAGGAAGAAGAGGAAGAAAATGACGCGCTTGGGCGCGCACGCATGCCTGAACCAGACGCAAATCCTTGTGGATATCTACGCCTGAGAAACACGACAGCAAAGGTAAGTAACGGGCATAAAATGTGCACTCAAAAATTGACTTACCCGCCAAAACCAGAGTCATATCCGTAACGCGGCTGCTGCGACCGATTCAGCATGGATCCCAATAGACCTCCCAGTCCCAAACCACTCCAAAATCCAGGACCTTGCTGCTGCTGCTGTTGCGAATTCATTGGCGGATCATTACAGTTGGTTCCCGACCCTCCATTTCCACTGCCACTACCGCCGCCGCCAAAGCCTGGGGCACCACCACCTCCAAAGAATCCTCCACCACCGCCACCACCGCCATTACGACCTGTGTTATTCGGTCTGCATTAAGTTTTTAATCAGATGCTTTGCCATTTCATGGAGTATTTGCGTCTTTCATTACCCAGCTGCGGGTCGATTGCCGCCGCGAGCGGCTGCTTGCATACACGTGTTGTACACAGAATACAGAAAGATTCCGGCAACCACCATCCAAATAAACTTTGCAACCCACGAAGTGCCCCGAGTTTCGTAATCTGAAAGTGAAAGAAAGATGGTCATCTTCAAGCGCGCTGTGAAACAAGACAAACACTCCCCCCACACACACAAACCTGACGCGTAATCGTTCGTATCGTCATATCCATAACTGTAATCGTTACTGCGCTTCGATTTCTCCTTCAAGTATCGCTTTCCCTTCTCTGTGTAGTGCAGCGTGTATTCAACGCCGCAACTCCCGACCAAAACATACGGATCATTCTTGTGCGCATATCCCTCGCAGGACACATCGGTCGATCCAAACCGATACAGATCCTCCAACTCAGCTTTACATTCCCACTGCACGTCTCTGGATCTTGCACAGTTAGTACCCATCCCAGGCAACGTTCGAAAATAGAACAAACTAACCTCCCATCAAACCCGCGATTGTAACACTGCATGTTCTGGATGTCCGCTGAAGCAGCACAGGCATCGCCGCTCACACATTTCATCTGCTTGACTGGAGAAGATCGCCGACCAGTCGTCATTTTGTTGCGCGACAGTGTCAAGACTTGGATGTCTTGGAGCAGCACCTTCTTGTTGACTTGCGCGTGGGAGAAGGTGCATGCTAGGAGGAGAAGCAGTGTTGCGGACAGACTGCGCATGTTGATTTGGGAGATGTTTTTTTTTAATGTGTCTGGATGGCAGGCCCATGATTTATTCAAGAATATTTACGTGGAACATTCCAGCCTTACCAGTGCGCGGCAAACAGACCCACGAAGTGACGCACGAAAAAGGAAGTAAGGCAGTTTGATGAAAACTAGGAAGCGGAAAATAGGATTGCAATATTGGCGTTGTGATCCCGTTCTCCTTCGCCACTCCTCCAACACCTTAACAGCAAACTGTCCCAGCAACTCAGCATCCCACTTAAGTCTCCAGGTTTACCATAAAGTTTACAAACAACCCACCCGCACCGCTCATAATGCTCATCTGACTGCCATACGGCTGTGCATGCAAGATCCCTCTCCCCACAAATATCTGGGTTCTTATCGAATGCGGATACATTCGTGAACGTCATTGTATGCCGGAATCCAAAAAGTCTGCCTCCATCTGTACGGCCACGTCGTAACCCGTAATCTCACTGAAGACGGACAGCGCGGCCCGCTTGGGTCCGAGCGATTTTAAGATGTCCTTTTTAAACGCGTCGCACAAGCACAGGCCAATCAATTTGCATCCAAGCCTTGTGCTCAGTGTTCGTGTGGCGTTGTTGGTGCGCTCTCTCCTCTGGACCCTTGGCTGGCTGGCTACTGCCACTGTAACTCCTGCTGTGAGGGGATACTGCTGACTCGGCGACTGGACCAGAGAGGCTGCCTCCATAAAATACTGCCAGAATTCAGCACATCTTCTCCGTCTGCTTATGCGCGAGTGAGGTTGTATGGAGTGATACACTGTTGTTATTTGGTGCATTCCAGAACACACATTTTAAATAAATTCAAAAAAAAAAAAAAGTCATGGGCGACGTCAGAAGGAAACTCGTAATTGTCGGAGACGGAGCGTGCGGAAAGACCTGTCTTCTCATTGTCTACTCAAAGAAGCAGTTTCCTGAGGTGAGCAGCACATCGCTTTCCTTTTACAGGCTGGTGTCTTCTGGGGTGAGGGTTGCACAGGGGAGGGGCGGTTATGGGGGGCGACCTGTCCGTGCGCCGCGGTACTGTTCCTGATTGAGATTTACTCCCTCGTATCGTTACTATCGCACGGATGGGGAGGATCTGATCAGAGGATCTACATCCATGAAGCACAAAGGGGGTGGTCAACTTCAAAAGAAAGTGGGGCGAGATGAATCGAAACTGAGAAGGATCGAAAATGGCGCACGAATAAGAAGAAGGAGTTGTTTGCTGGAAGGCGCGAGGATGACAGTGAAAGTGAGATTCGAGGGTCAGACAAAACTGCCAATTTCGTGGCTCGACTTTTGGAACATTTTCCATCAAACCAGCTCTGCAAGGATTGTTACTGTGCGTGCGGAGGAAGGGGGCCGGAAAGACACTCACTCAACCAGCGAAATGTCACCTAAAACTCATCACCACCAACTCATTTCCAAAAAAAAATCCAGGTCTATGTCCCCACCGTATTTGAAAACTATATCGCCGACATCAACATTGATGGACGTCGGGTTGAGCTGGCTCTGTGGGATACCGCCGGTCAGGAGGACTACGACCGTCTCCGCCCACTGTCGTATCCAGATTCGCACGTGATTTTGATTTGCTTTGCTGTCGATAGCCCCGATTCTTTGGATAACGTTCAGGAAAAGGTGCGTGCGTCCCTCCATCCAAATTACGACCCTCCCAATTTGTTTTCTTGAAAGGCACTTTACGCTAACCTTGTTTTTTTTTGTTTCACGTCTTGGATCGGTGACGCAGTGGATCTCTGAAGTGCTTCATTTCTGCGCCGGTCTTCCCATCATTCTTGTTGCATGCAAAAAAGACTTGAGAAACGACCCACGTGTGATTGATGATTTGCGCAAGACAGGGCAATCTCCCGTCCAGCCGCAGCAGGTTCGCATCTTTGCCCACTTCTTTTTCTTTGACGACCGTTAGTCTTATTGACGCAATTAACGCTTTAAAAGGGACAAGCCGTTGCGGAAAAGATTGGTGCATACCGCTACCTCGAATGCTCAGCGCGTACCGGGGAAGGTGTGGCTGAAGTGTTTGAGCACGCCACACGTGCTGCTTTGACGAACCGAGGTGGTGGTGCATCATCTGGAGGCGCAAAGAAGCCAAAGGCCAAAGGCTGCATGCTGGTTTAATAAGGAGGAAACAGGTCTATTTGTTGTTGGGCTTGGACAGTTTGTTGCATCATGCGCAGAGGGACTTTTTTAGGGCAAGCGGGGGTGTATTGCCCTCTGCCCGCGAACTTTTTTGACTTGGTGCGTGCAATCTCGGTGTTTTTTTTTTGTTTTTTTTTTTAGAATGTGACTTCATTTTTTTCCTCTATCTTGCTTCTCGACTGTCTTATTTAGTATCCATCATTTTTTCCTGCTTTTGTTGTCAATTTCCCACACTGTCGTTGTGTTTTTTGTGCATCGAATAAAGTGGGTGTGGCGCTGACATGGAAGCTGTGTGGGTCGGCAACCGTTACTTCAGTACAAAATAATGTTTTATATTCCACGGACCCAGAGCCCTGATTGGTGACAGTGGGAAATGAAATGCAAGGTGTGGTTGAGTTCAGGTTTGTCAAAAAATGTCAACTCCAACACTGAAGCTGACGTACTTTGACAAACGCGCACGCGCAGAGCCCATCCGCCTTGCCCTTACCATCATAGGTGCTGCCTTTGAAGATGAGCGTATCACATCCATCCCGCAGTGGGTCGCAACGAAGCCAGCAACACCCTTTGGCCAGCTGCCTGTCCTGACAGTCACAACCCCACTTGGATCCACTGAAATCGCTCACTCGACCGCCATTCTGCGCTACGTTGGTACAATGCCCAACAGTAACGGCCCACGGCTTTACCCAGAAGATCCTTTGGAAGCGGCGCTCGTGGATCAAATCATTTCTCAGTGCTCGGATTTCGAAAATGCGTTCCGCCCGTCCAATGCCGAAAAGGACATGGAAAAGAAACTTGAAATGAGAGCGAACCTCGTTCGCAATGGTTTGAGTCCGATTTTGCTGGCGTTGGACAAGTTTCTCGTCAAAGTTGGGGAAGGGAAGGTGTATTGCGTGAGCGACCACGTTACGATTGCGGATCTCTTCTTGTACCAGTTGGTGGGTTCTTACACGACTGTTGGGATGGGCGCTTACGGTAAGTCGCTCGAGTGGGGTTTTTTGTTCTTGACGTGGCTGAGTGCGTTTTGAAACAGACGGGATCCCGACTTCGCTGTTCAGCGAGTTTTCTCAGATTCAGAAAGTGGTGAAGGCAGTGAAGGCCAATGCTGCTGTCTCCGCTTGGGAGGCTAAACACGGTTAAAGTAATGAACCACGATTGCACTTGTTGCTTTTTTTGTGATGGACTCCACGTAAAATATTATTTGTTTGTGCGGGTGCCCTGAAGTCATCCAAACCAACATATGTACAGCTCGAAACCTCGACCCCGCCTTTTCCACGCGTATTTGAACAGGAGAGAAAGCGCGAGAATGTTCACTGTCCGGGCAGGTGTGGCCGATGCAATTTGTTTGTGAAGCGGTGAAGCAAAAATTCTGTTTGTACTTAATTTACGTAAAACAAGATGCAGATGACTGAGATTCCCCGCCGAAAGATCGTGATTGTCGGCGACGGCGCATGCGGAAAGACCTGTCTCCTCATTGTCTTTGTGCGCAACGAGTTTCCCGAGGTGCGTTCTGCGGGCAGCGGGCTCTGTCAACCCCTTATTGACATAGTGTACCTGATCCGGCTTGCAGGCATACGTCCCTACTGTGTTCGAGAACCATACCACGAGCATCAACATTGACAGCCGCAGCGTTGAGCTGACGCTGTGGGACACCGCTGGACAGGAGGACTTTGACCGTCTCCGCACTCTGTCGTACCCCGACACCAACAGCGTCCTCGTCACTTTTGCAATCGATAGCCCGGACTCTTTGGAGAATGTTCATGAGAAGGTGCGCATTTTGTTACATTGGCTGTGCTGTGGAAGTGTTGGGCACTTTGGGAGATTGGAGACAGCTAAAAAAAAATTGGTTTTTTTTTGCAGTGGTACCCGGAGGTTGCCCAGTACTGCCCCGGAGTGCCGGTTGTGCTGGTTGGGCTCAAGAAGGACTTGCGGCACGACGCGGCTGTTGTTGCGGAGCTGGCAAAGTCTGGAGCGTCCCCTGTGTCGCAACAACAGGTACGAACAGTCAGTTTCATTTGAGGACGTCTGCTCTTTGCTGAACTGGCTTGTGTGGCTAGGGTGCCGACATGGCTCGCAGAATCGGGGCTGTTGCGTACATGGAGTGCTCTGCCAGAAATCGCGAAGGTGTTCAGGAGGTGTTCCAAACAGTGACCCGTGCTTCTCTGCCCAAGCAAAGCGCCGGAGCACCAGCTGCGCATGGAAACGGCGCGTCAGCTGACGAAGGATGCTGCACACTGTTTTAGGTTCCAAATCGCGTTCGTTGAGGGACTTGTTTGGTTTCATTTGCGGAATATAAAGCGCAACTTTGCTCAGGAAGTAAAAATGCCCAGTCCGAATGGAGAGTTCACTTGTTCATGACTCCAAACTTTTGTTTTCTGAAATGCTGTCCGCCAACAACAACAACGGCTCCCCCAACGTCGGATACGTGCAGACAGTCCAGCGCAAGCTCGTGGTCGTGGGAGACGGTGCCTGCGGAAAGACTTGTCTTCTGATTGTGTACTCCAAGAACGAGTTTCCCGATGTGAGGCTCCCGTCTCCTGTCCGAGCATCCGCTAACCCGATCCGTCCATTCCCCGCCATGCATGACACTGCAGATCTATGTCCCAACTGTTTTCGAGAACTACATGGCCGACGTGAGTGTCGACAATGTCCGTGTTCAGCTTGCACTGTGGGATACTGCCGGCCAGGAGGACTACGACCGTCTCCGCCCACTCAGTTACACCGACACCCACGTCACAATGATCTGCTTCGCTATCGACAGCCCAACCTCCCTTGCGAACATTGCCGAGAAGGTTTGATTGCATATGTGTGTTTTGAAAGGCCCCAATTTAACCCCCCCAACCGCTCAGTGGATCGCCGAAGTCCTTCACTACTGCCCAGGGATTCCCATCATTCTTGTGGGATGCAAAAAGGATCTTCGTGACGATCCTAACGTCGCCCGTGCGCTCGCAAAGACTGGAGAGAGACCCGTTTCGTTCCAAGAGGTGAGTGCCGCAGAAAGAAAAGAAAGAAACTGCATCCCAAACAACTATCTAAACCATGCGATTTGATGCGCTGATTAGGGACAAGACATGGCCCGGCGAATTGGTGCATACTCGTATCTCGAATGCTCAGCACGATCGCGCGAAGGTGTCAGACAAGTGTTCGACACAGCCACCCGTGCGTCCCTTGCGAGCTTAAGAAAGCCAGCTAGTGGAGCGAAGCAGAGCGGCAAAAAAGCAAAGGGAGACTGTCTCTTGCTGTAGATTCCAAATATGACGCTTTCTTTCTGAGTGCTCCACATGACAGTTTGATTGCTAGTATGAGATTGGTTTATTACGTTCTTGCGGGTTGATGGGCTGTGGGTTTTATTCAGTTGTGCTTAGATATTCATGTCTTGCGTTTACTTTCTGTTCGTGTTATTTTGTAATATACCCTCGCTCAGCCGAGGCGTTTCTCCAAAGCGATGCTTGCGCGTGAATGAGCCACAGATCAGATCCCTACCACCCCAGTGCACCTCAGTTGGAGTGGCTACTTCGCAGCTCCAAACGAAGCGGAACGAGGCCGCATTGAATTTTCTGGAGTTGTTGACCTTGTTTCTTGTTTGATAATTTGTCCATTTTACACCTGGCTTGTTCACTGCGCCGACTCGACTGACTTTGCAAACATGCTCGCCGGAGACGCCAACCTTCCCAAGAAGAAGTTTGTTGTCGTGGGAGACGGATACACCGGCAAGACATGCATGCTGTTTGTCTACACCAAGGGCGAGTTTCCAGAGGTGATCGCTCTCTCGAACTGCACTTCCCTGGTCATTCGCAGACCTCCCCACTGAACAACCCCCCTTTACAGGTCTACGTCCCCACCGTGTTTGAGAACCAAGTAACCGACATTCAGATCGACGGGCGGAGTTACCTGCTTGCCCTGTGGGACACTGCCGGCCAGGAAGACTACAGCCGACT
>QEAP01000170.1:11671-50209 GCA_006535975.1 Chytriomyces confervae
CGGACGTTATTCTCATCTGCTATTCTGTCGATATCCCCGATTCGTTTGACAACATCCGGACGCAAGTATGTTTTCATAATGCTGTTTTACTTTTGTGCAACTTTGATTTTTGGTGTGACGGATGAACATGCGATGAGGGCATTACCTCATGTGCGGACTTGTTTGGGCGGCACTGTTGCATCATCGAATCGATGTTTCTTCCGGCTCTGCATTCAATTCGAAGCGCATCGAACTATTCGCCGAACCTCCAATTGCCCGACAACTCATGACTTTTTTTTTTTTTTTTTGATTGCAGTGGCTGCCAGAAGTTGTTCACTACTGCAAAGGTGTACCCTTCTTGTTGGTCGCACTCAAAACGGATCTTCGAAATGACCCCGCCGTGATTGCAACACTCGCCAAGAACGGGCAATCCCCAGTTCAAGAGGCACAGGTACGAAAAAATCGAAGAAAACCCGTGACAAAGTTTAAAAACAAAGCCAAAAAGGCACACCCCCCATTCAAAATTCCGTTTTTACTGATTCCTTTTTTTTATTTTTATTTATTCAAAATCAGGGGCGGGATCTTGCTGCAAAAATCGGCGCGTACCGTTACGTCGAATGCTCAGCAAGAAAGCAGGAAGGTGTTAGGGAAGTGTTTGACCACGGAATGCGGGCTGCTCTTGCTTCAGGGTCCAGCAACAAACACATGCGCAGGAGACAGAGTGGCTCCTCAACTCGGCCTGGGAAGGGGAAGGGGAAAGACTGTGTCATCATGTGATTGGGTTTTTCACGTGTTCTGGCGCTACCCTCCCTCCCTCCCTCCATCACTTTTCTTTGAACATCATTCCCTGATGCAAAAAGGAAGCTCCTCCTTTGCCTGCATCTATGAACTTATTTACTTTTTCTATCTGCTGTCCTCTCTGTCCCTGAACGTTTTTCAAATTTTATGATTTTCAAGCCCTTCCCCACTACCAACTTGCCCCCTCTTTCTTGTGCGTCTTAGATTCTTTTATTCTTCCCAGGTTTTACTCTTTCGTTTTTGCAATTGTTCACTGTCTTTTTGTGGGGGAATCCAGAAAATTTTTTAACTTAACAACATTCCGCACCCACTCGGCTCTACTGCATCCACGCTACTTGCTTCTTCAGCTCGTCAGACACTTGGAAAATGGGGAATGGATGGCACTCTGTGTTAAACACATACTGGTCTAAAGGCAGAATCGCATCGTCGGAAAAGAGTAAATAAAAGTATTTTAAAGTTTCGCCCAAAAAGAAGGACTCCATCTTGTCCCGAGCAGGTGGTGGAATGGTGTTGACGTCATTCTGTTCGAAAAAAAAGATGGTGAAAAAAAATAAATAAACGAGGGCGCGTGTGAATTCAACGCCAGACTGAGCCAAAAATGGAAAATAAAATAAAATAAAATAAAATAAAGCCCTCACCAAGCTCGTGTATCCACCAGTGGCAACTTTGGACCACTGTTCAAACGATCGAAATATATTCCATCCCCATTCCCGATACTTTTCATCGCCCGTGATTCGATACAACACAAAAAACGATTCAACCGCCTCCGGCCTCAACAAGTTGTGCTTATCGTTTGTATGAATGTCAAAATCCAGCATAATGTCCCCGTCCCGCACCTTCTTGACCGTTTCTAAAGCGATCGGAAGTTTGACTGAATTGTCCTTTGGCGCCGACGTCTCAAAACGTGCCCAAGTTCGTTCCAACTCCTTTGCCGCAGAAACTGCATCCTTTGCAGGTTTCCAAAACACAATTTCGGGTGCAAGGCCTGATGCAGTTTGATGATACATTTCAAAACAACTTTGCGCAAGTTCTTCTGCCATGTACAGTTCCTCCATTTCCTGGCCAGTGAGGATTTTGGCCCGTTCGAGTGGATCGGAGGGCACGCGTTTTCCTTTTGTGGCTGTGAGTGCAAGGGTTCCTGGGAAGTAGCATACGAGGTGGTCAAATTTTTCCTCCTTTCTGCCTCCGGGTCCAAGTGCTCCCAAATGTTCGCGAATGTACATTAGATTGCTTGGCTGACTGCGCATCAAAAGATGCTTTTTGATTCCCTTATGCAGTGCTGTGCGGTATTGTGCCAGAAAGAATGGCTCCGTTTCATTGGTCAACAGGTACTGTTTCGCCAGATATTCGTAATAACTGTCTGCACGTGAACCCAACCGAAATTCGAGACCATTGAAATTCCCAGTTTTCGGGTCAATGTAGATGGGCACGAGGCCATCGTATTTCGCGGTTTTGTCGGAGGGGCTTTGGAACAGGACTTGCGACACTTTTTGAGCTGCGTTCCAGTATTTTGGGTCCCCCGTCAAGTGCGAAAGAAACTTGAGTTCGAGTTGGACTGTGGTTGCTTCGGATGTGGATGAAAAGAATGCATCTGACGTTGTTGCTTTTCTGTCCGATACCCAAAAAAAATGTTGAGGTTAGAAAAAAAAAAAAAAAGCAAACGTCATTTAAACGCGCGTCCAAAAGTCCTTATACTCACCCATCTTTTAAATTGATTGAATTATAAGGAATGCCGCTCTGACTCGAAGTAAACGCAGGCATAAACTTGTCAGCAACGCGGACCGCCTGCTTCAACAAACCATCCTTTTCAGGCCCATTCTCGGCCAAATGATGCGCAGACAGCAACCCGCCAATAACTCGAATCGTTGTTTCAAACACGTTTGCATTCACATTTGCATCCATTGCGAGTCCACCGTCAAGCACCCATTTTGCCGCTTTTGCGAAAATGGTCTGGTTCTTCATTACGAGAGCAGTGTCGAGAGCGTCGAGGATTGTGATACCCATGTTCAGCCACGAGTTTCCAGTCTTAGAATTTGGTTCTGAGGTGTGTGTGTCAATTTTTGTTTAGAGGTGAGATTCAAGCAGAAAAGTGGAGTTCTTTTGTGTGCTCAACTGAGTTCATCCGATTCCCATGCATACTTTACGTAACCATCCCAAGCGTGAGCGAATGATCGCGTTACAGCTTGCGCACGAGCATCCCACACCTTTTTCCTCAAAGCCGGCGTCAATTCCTTGTTCGAAGCCAAAGTGGCAACTTTGATTTTGAGAAACTCTGAAGGGTTCATGGGCAGTGAACGGGAATCGTCAAACGCTGAAAGGTCAAGAGACACTTCTGCGTCAGCAGCAGGTGTGACTTTGTTTTCGGGTTTCGGTTGGGGCTGGACAGGTTTCGCGGGCGGTACTACTGCACCACCAGGAGGTATTTGCTGCTTGGGAGAATTCTTTGAGGCGTCAATGATCTTCTCTTTTGACGCCTTTTCCTTTAACTTTGGACCCTCCAGTTTCGGTGGGCCTGCAACGACCGGGGCCAATGGGGACGGCGATTCCGCAACAATGGCGACAGGAACACTTGTTGTAACAACGTTGGCAACCGGGACAGCAGCGCCACCAGCATCGCCCCCAGAATTCGATAAACGCCGCAAAACGAAAAGAAGCACGCCGAACGAAAAAACGGCCGAGAGTTGTTTCCAGTTTGAAGTGACAAAGAGAGCAATTTGTGTGGGTGTGATGGGCCGCTTCTTCATTCCCTTGGCATCGTCGCCGTCGAATGCGTGGACTCCGCGTGCTCGAGGGTTGATTGTCGGTCCGCGTGCGCCAAAGGTGGTTGACGATGTTGTGCGGTGGAGGGGGAGCATTGTCTCAGTTCCTCAACATTCCATAAAAAATATATCAAGTCACAATGGTGAGCAACCAAGCCAGGCACGAAACCCGTACTGCAGCCCGCTTATAGTATCCACCTCGAACCTGCCCGACAACATAAAGCACCTGGTTAGCAAGCTCATGACGCTGAGAAAGCTGACGCATTTAATTTTTTTGCGCTATGCGGCAGGTCCTTGATCAAGTTCTGATGCAAGGTAGAAATGAAAAGAAGCTTACCCGTCCGGTGGGGATTTGGATTAGGATGGAGCCAGTATTTTGGGCAGTCGGATTCGGCACATCCTCAACTTGACAAACTCAAAATTGTCAAATTGTCCCTGACGGCAAAAAGAGAAATACAGAAAAGAGAAAAAAAATGAAGTTATTTGTTCATTTAATTCACTTCACGTTCTTTATTGTGTGGACCAACAAGTCCGTTTATTCAGATGGACGTATGACTGATGTGCTCGAGGAGGTGTCCGTGAAAGGTGTAGTTATGGAGCGAGCTCATCTTTTCCGAATGCCCAAGTCTTCCAGGGAATGAATATTCCACTTGAGAAACGTGCGGCTATTGACGCATACAAATGAAAAGGTAAAATTGCAGCACCGTATCTTTTGTGAATAAAGATCCCTTCAAACTTGGAACAATGGAGGACAATGTTCATGCAGCCTACCGAACAGCGACTACCATCAACTATGCGTGCGTTGACATCGTAACCGCATGTATCTTGGTCTTTGTGTATCAAGTCGTCGTTTGCGAAACAATCCACAACTCCAAGAACGCGACTTTATCCAGAATATTCTCACCGCTCAACTGCACGATGACCGTTGGAATGGCTGTTCTTCTCATCCTGTACTCTTTGCAGTGCCGTTGCTTACAGTCTCTCTTCGGAAGGGTGTTCCCCATTTTCTTTTCATTGCAACGCATTTGTTGATAAACCGCAGTTTGAACATGAAAACGTAGAAAAAATGAAAATGCACTTCAAATCCACAGTGAAGGCCCTGACAGGTAGGGCGTTTGACTTGATTTGGAACGAGTTGAGAGAAGATGGCGGTTGAGTGAAAACACGTATTATTTTGGAAAAGTCGCAGGCAGCTTTTGGAAGCAACAAGGGCAAAGCTTTCATTGCGCATTTTTTTCTTTGCGAAATGGACTCAACTTTCTTTTTAGAGATTGACCAAGTTTTTTGTGAGGATGAAAATCCCTTTTTAAAGCAGCTCCCCCACAAAAATGGCCGACAGCCTCCTCGCAGCAAATCAAATCGTTATCAACATGTATTACATCGGCATCAGTATACAAGCCGTATGCGTCACTATTTTCGCGTATCAAGTCATTGTATGCGAAACGAGTCAGAGCCCAAAGAAAGTCACTGTGGCCATGTCATTTTCTGCCCTCAACTGCACTCTCATGGCTGGGATGATGACACTCATGAGCTTTTACACGTGCAATGCAATCTCATGCCGCATTGCTTTGGAAGGAGGGGCTATCCAGCCAACACTCATTTTCGGCTCGGACCTGTCAATGGCACTGGCAGCACACTCGAATTTCCTATTCTCTTGGTGGAGGTCGTCCAAAATCATACGCCTGAGTTTCAAGCAGCATTTCAAGCATCTTGAATATATTGTCATGATTCTGTGCGTTGTATTCTATGCGCCTGTGGGTCCGGCGATCGCCGTCTTGATCAACCCAGAAAAAAATCTCACAAAAAACTTTTGGGATTTGAGAGCCATTCTGTTTGGCATTTTAGCCTCGACGAGCGCGTTTTTGGACCTCATGTTTGTTGTCGCGTATGGAAAGTACCTGCATACGTCGGGGCTACGTGTGGATGGAGACGTGCGGTTTCGATTGATTTCGGTGTTTGGAATATCGTCTTCGTTTTGGAATTTGACTTCAATGGCTGTGTTTGTGAGCGGCGTTGCGATGAAGACTGTGGAGTTGCAGATTGTCATTGCTGCCGTTGGGCAGTTGTTTGCGAGTGGATGTGTCGTGTCGTTGTTGGGCATGAAAATTGCATTGTACAGAGTCGGTGAAAGGTCGGCGAGCTCCACGAAGGATGCGGGGTTAGGAGGAAAGAATATGGTGAGTGGGGGTGGTGCTCGGGAATCTGCACCCTCCTGAGTTCTGAGTTTCCTTTCATCTTTTGTATCAATAACAGATATACATAATCTGACTCCCTTATTTGTTATTGCTTGAGACGGAGTGTGGGCGTTGTTGCTGTTGTTGCAGCAGGATTGGGACACTGTCAGTACGAGAGTATCTTGCTGTCTGTGAAGATATTTCTGGTGCGACCGGTTGCACGGGCGATTGTGCAATTTCTCCGCGCTTGCAAGCTTGTGAACACGCACGCACTGCGTGCACATGCAGCGATGGATGCACTGCCACGCACGCACGCACCGTCACTGCCGCCCCGTCGGTCGATCCATCGCAGCAACAAGGCCCCCTCCAACGTGATTAGTGATCCACTGCCAAGGGACAGGGTATCTGTTTGAGCACGAATGAATGTTTTTTCTTATCGGCAAAAAGGGCTGATCAGCAAATAAATTGGCAAAGCAAGTCAACAGTCCCACACACAGCACACGGTGACATAGAATGAGGAAACGTGTGTTTTAATAGACTCGGCTCGTGCTTGAACATTAAAGAAACAGAGAATCAGTGCTTGGGCAGCATCATCTTGACAAACTCTTCGTAGTTGATGCGTCCGTCGCCGTCAACGTCGCAGTCCTGAACCATCTCATCCACCTCAGACGACGTCACCTTCTCCCCCAGGAAGTTGTTCATCACGTGGCTAAAGTCAGAGCTGGTAATGAATCCAGTTCCTGCCTTGTCAAACACCCGGAAAGCCTCCTTCAGCTCCTCCTCAGCCTCAGCGCTGGCTGGGTGGGACGCCATCATGGCCAGGAATTCGTTTACATCGACAGACCCCTTGCCCTTGGTGTCAACAGCCTTGATCATCTCGGCAAGAACATCGTCCGCAACGGACTGGCCGACAGTGCGGAACACATCACCGAGGTCCTTGGCAGAGATGGTGGAGCCGTTCTTGGCAAAGAGAGCAAAGGCTTCTTGGAAGTGGAGGGTCTGTTCTTCGGTGAGTTGGGCGGCCATTTTGTGGTTGGTTGGTTGGTGATATTTCGAGTAGAGATATTTTTAGATTGGGGGAAAAAAAAAAAAGACGAAACGCATTTTTCAGCCGTGAAACGTATTCAGAAAATTTTAGTTTTGCCTGGCATTTGTTGTATTTCTTTCTTTCTTTACCGACTTGTTCCGAGCATCCATTTGGAGAATTGACGGTGTCATGCAGCCTGTTCGTGTCTGGTGGTCATCAGTATACAGGATGATGATGACGAAGTGAGTGGGTGTGTGGGGGGTTGGTGGCGGAGCATCTTATCAGCACCAACCAACAAACCAACCAACCAACCGACCACGGTCCTTATTATTTTCAATTAGAAATCGGCGCCACACAAGCTGTTAAATCGAGTGAGTGTACTTTACTTGCTGTACTTATTTTGTGTGCTCTGTTTGCTGCTTCTTGCTTGCTTGCATGTGTGGCGCGCATGGATAAGGAGACACATGCTGAGACACATACACCCACTCTCCCACTGGCCAGACACGCGTTAATTGCACACAAAGAGAACTCTGCTTCTTCCAATCCAGTAAAAGAACGGTGTGAACAAGTGTGTAAATAAGGAATAACACAAGTCAAGCGGCATGCAATGTTTTGAATAAAAAGGCCTGGAAAATTGGCCTGTTTGTGACACTCAAACTCAAACCCATCCTCGTTCAAAAGCTCAACATGTTTCCGCAATCTGGTCAAAGGAGAGTGAGGGTATCCAATAGATCGTACACTCCTCAAACAGCGCAATTCGTGTAGGATTGAAGCGGATGAGATTGCAGCTGTTTTGTTGGCCATGGAACTGGACACATCTTCGATGAACATTGGCATTTCGGATTTGTTTCGGAGTGGGGGGGTTGGGTTCTGCTGCACACACCGGTGGCCCAATTTCCATGAACACGTGGAAATGCAGTTAAAAAAACTCGGCGAAATTAGGCCTTGTCTGTAACGGGTGTCTAGGCGATTCAGACTCTTGCCCAGTTACTTTTGCGGAAGAACGCGCAAGAACGCGCAAGAAGGGCGGGGTCTGAAAGATAGATTGGTTCTTTTTTTTTTCTCTGGACACGCGTGACGAATGTGGCAAGTTTGATTGCAGCATGGGATGTCCGTATTTTACATTTTCAAGTTTCCGTGGCTTGATGAACTCAGGACCCCAAACGACGTACGTGGCTCCGAATGGCTGGGAGGGCCAGCCTGAATGAAGCAAAAAGCCCCTCTTCGCAACTGGTGGATGCGCTATCGAGACAGTTCTATCCCATAGCGATCGATTTCATAAAACCATCTGGGAGTTGCATTCAATGATGGAACAGGAAAAAATTGGGCGCGTGATTTTGGGCGACCCCAGTTGAAAAAAAAATTGGTGTTTTCTTTTTCTTTTCAAAACTCTCTCACACACAAAAAAACATTTGAAAATGGCCAAGGAAGTTGCAAAGAAGTCGAACGGAAAGGCCGCAAAGGCTGCTGCTGCCGTCCCAGCCAAGGTTGCCGTTGCTGCCAAGAAGGTACGTTCTTTTTTTTTTGATGTTGGAGGCGCTGGCTGCATTCCCTTGGAGTTCATGCCCAATGGTTCCCTGATCAAACACTCATTTTCTTCAACACAGGCAAAGGTGGTTGCGCCCGTCGTCGAGGAAGAGGAGAGCGATGACGAAAACGAAGAGTGAGCAGTCTTTGTTTCACAATCTGCTGTGCCTCGGCAAGTTTTAACTCTCTGATGTTTCTTTTTGCTTCAGCGATCAAGAAGAGTCCGACGAAGAAGAGGTATTTGCGGGCATTTCTTGGACTGAAAAATATCTCGCCTGTTTCTAATTTCTATTCCTCCAAGGCTGCCACTGCTGGGTGAGTTCGAGAAAAAGAAAACCGTCTCTCGGAAGAAAACAAGCAACTAATCACATCGACACAGGCAATCTGATGATGGTGATGATGATGATGAGGAAGTTGAAGAGGTTAGTGTTTCAAAGTGGCTGGGGAAGAAACTCAACCGCGTAGGAAAAACCTAAAATGAATGCATTTTCAGGAAGAGGAGGAGGAAAAGCCAGTTTCCAAGAAACGCGCGGCTGAAGAATCATCTGCACCAGCCAAAAAGCAAAACACCGCTGAATCAACCGATACCACCGGTACAGCGTGATTTGCAAATGATCTGCCTTTCGCGGGAAAAAAAATATTGCATCCTAAAAGTGTGCTTTTGAAAAATTGGACAGTGTTCATTGGAAACCTGTCATGGAACACGGACGAAGATGCCGTTGCTGAAGTCTTTGCTGACTGTGGTGACATTTCAAGCGTTCGTCTCATCAGCGGACCCGATGGCCGGAAAAAGGGTTTTGGATACGTTGAATTCAAGACCAGCGCCGGTGCCAAAAAAGCACTCGAGCTCGCTGGAACTGAAGTCGATGGTCGTGAAATCAAGGTTGACATGTCGACCCCACGTACTGATAAGAAGAAGGAAGCTGGTGCTCCTTGCGACACCCTGTTTGTCGGTAACGTCAGTTCTAACGCCACCGAGGATGGTTTGACGGAGCTGTTTGGGCAACACGGTGAAGTCAAGCAAGTTCGCATCCCAACTGACCGGGAAACCGGAGAAGCTAAAGGGTGGGTAGCTTTTTTTTTTTTCCTGCGAATGCACAACGAATTTTTGATGTTGACTTTTTCCTTTCGCGTTAGATTCTGCTATGTCTCATTCACTGATGTTGAGTCTGCCAAAACTGCATTGGAATCTCTGAACGGTGTAGAATACGAAGGACGCAACCTTCGCTTGGACTTTTCAACACCCCGGACCAACGACGGAGGAGGCCGTGGTGGATTCCGCGGAGGTCGTGGAGGTGGTGATCGTGGTGGCCGTGGAGGTGGTTTCCGTGGAGGTCGTGGAGGAGGCCGGGGAGGATTCGGAGGAGACCGCGGTGGCCGTGGAGGACGAGGTGGACGCGGAGGACGGGGTGGTGGTTTCCGCGGAGGCAGAGGAGGCCGTGATTAGATGGGTTCTTAACAATTAGTTTTAAAATTATGGGTTTTTATTGTATTGGGGGGGACTGTCTGTTGTGGGTTCCAGTTCTCTTTTTGAGCGTATTTACTTTTTCATAAAAGTTCACTGTTTGCAGCAACCCTTTCGCGTGCATGAGCTCGCTCTTTCGTGTGGATGGTTCATTTTATGAACTGTCTGATTTTCTTTCTTTTTTTTTTTCTTCAGACAAAGTTTCAGCATAACCCACAAAATGGCCAAGGACATTGTCAAGAACGTAAAGGACGGCAAGGTTGCCAAAAAGGCAACCCCAGTCAAGGAAACCAAGAAGGCTGCCCCAGTTGCGAAGAAGGTGCGATCTGTTTGTTGTCTGCAGTGAATGCGTCCCTGCAGAGTATAAACTGTTAGTGCATGTCCCCCATTAGGCTGCCAAGAAGGCCGAAAGCTCTGACGAAGAAAGCAGCGACGAAGACGAAAGCGAGGAGGAGGAGAAGCCTGCACCAAAGAAGGTGCGTCGGGCATGAGAGGGACCTTCCCCTGTTTATTTCCTCTGATCAATCTTGTCTCCCCCCCCACCCACCCTTTTCAAAGGCCGCTGCCAAGAAGGTTGTCGCCAAGAAGGCTGAATCCAGTGACGAAGAGTCCAGCGACGAGAGCTCCGAGGACGAAAAGCCAGCTCCAAAGAAGGCTGCCACCCCAGCAAAGGTTAGTCTCTCATTTCATTCACTTAAATCTCTTGATCGAAGCTAACCAGTGGGCATTTTTTTTAGAAGGCCGTCGCCAAGAAGGAAGAGTCGAGTGACGATGAATCTAGCGATGAATCCAGCGAGGACGAGAAGCCAGCCCCCAAGAAGGCTGCTCCTGCCAAGGTAATTTCACTCTTTCGAAAAAAAAAAAAAAAGCGCCGTCTTCTTCAGCTAACGTTACGTTTTGACGGATCAAAGGCTGCTGCCAAGAAGGAGGAATCTAGCGACGAAGAGTCCAGCGAAGAGGAATCTGAAGACGAAAAGCCAGCACCAAAGAAAGCCACTCCAGTCAAGGTATGCTTTTGCGAATCCGTCCTTTCTTAGTGCAAATGCTCATCCACTCGTGAATAGGCAGCTGCCAAAAAGGAGGAATCTAGTGACGAGGAGGAATCCAGCGATGAATCTGAAGACGAAAAGCCAGCCCCAAAGAAAGCTGCCAAGAAGGAAGAGTCTGACGATGAGTTCGTATCTGCTGCTTATCTCAATTCTCATCCATTGCAACTAACGTGTCATGAATGTCCCCAGGGAAGAATCTGAAGAGTCTGAAGAGGAAGAGAAGCCAAGCAAGAAGCGTGCCGCTGAAGAAGATGAGTCTTCTGCCAAAAAGCAGAAAGTCGAAGATGACGGAGAGTCAAAAACCAGTGAGTTTTACTTCAAACATTATCCAAATGTTGCCGCCAGCCTTATTTATCTTCGTCTGCTATTCGTCCAGTTTTTGTTGGAAACCTGTCTTTCAACATTGACGAAGACTCTGTTGCTCAAGTCTTTGCCGAATGTGGTGAAGTTGTTGGTGTTCGCATCATCAGCGGACCAGACGGCAAAAGAAAAGGGTTCGGATACGTTGAGTTTGCTGATTCAAAGTCTGCCAAGAATGCTCTGAAGATGGCGGACACTGAGGTGGACGGCCGGCCCATCCGCGTCGACCTTTCTACTCCCCGCCCAGCAAAAAAACCTGAAGCTTCATCGTCTTCAACATCTGCACCATCTGACACTTTGTTTGTTGGAAACATGAGCTTCAACGCCACTGAAGAAGGCCTCCGCGAAGTGTTTGGCGAACACGGTCAAGTTGTGTCTTGCCGTATCCCAACTGACCGTGAAACTGGAAACCCAAAAGGGTACGAATGTTAATTTTGGCCCCAACCTTGATTTGATGATTAACAATGTCATCTGATAGATTCGGTTACATTACATACTCTGATGTCGAATCTGCCAAAGCAGCCCTTGAGGCTTTGAATGGATACGAGTTTGAAGGACGTGGTCTGCGTTTGGACTTCTCAACCCCACGCCCAGAAGGCAGCGGCTTTGGAGGTGGTCGCGGAGGTGGCCGTGGAGGATTCGGTGGAGACCGCGGTGGTCGCGGTGGGGGTCGTGGTGGCCGTGGAGGATTTGGTGGTGACCGTGGAGGTCGCGGTGGGGGTCGTGGTGGATTCGGTGGAGACCGGGGAGGTCGCGGAGGCCGTGGAGGTTTCGGTGGCGGTCGTGGAGGCTTCAGCGCTCAGCCAGGTACCCTTTCAATTTTACTGGATTTCATGTTTTCTGGCGCTAACATGACTTTTTTTTTGAATAGCTGGAAAGAAAACTACTTTTGAGTAATCTTCTTCCTTTCATATTTCAATGAACAATCTGGTTCAATAATACAGGAGTCATTTTCAACAGTCAAATTAATTTTTAATTAATCCTTCTTGGTGTTTGCTGATGTTACCAGTCACCCTGCAGTGAAGAATCAAACCCAATGACATGGACAATTGGAAAGGTTAGTCCTATCTGGCTTGCAATAAAGCCAGCATTGGACGAATAAAAGCATGGCTTCGAAAGGATTGTCGGTGCCTCTTTGAGGGCAAGAGCATTTTTCGGATTGATCTGGAGCATATTCACCGCAAAATAAGGCGTTTCATAACAACACGTTCAAACGGGTTTAATGGCTGTATAATCTCACTTATCGCTCTTTGCAAACAGTCCACTCTCCATCTTGGCTTCCATCAACAACAAAGTTTGCTCCACCTTCTTCAGCTTCGTCTCCAAGTCCTCCACAGTTTTCTTCAAACCGGCAGCATCTCCAGCACCACCTCCCGACAACCCTTTCACAAATGCCACCAATTTCTCTGTATCCTGTTCCGCAAACGCTGTCGCAGCCACCGCCGCGCACACACGCAAATGCGGCTTCTTTTCATCTCCAAACTTTGCCAACGCGCGAATGGCAGCCTTTTGTACACGGTGCGACCCATCAGCACGGACAAGATGTGCCAAACGCTCGGCAGCTTCTTTTCTGTGCAGCGCATTCTCGAGCCATACTGCTGCGCTTGCATACGCATCTACTGCGACAACGTGGCATGGTTCAGGCATTGCTCGTCTCACAGCGCCAAAGAGGAGGCTGTGCAAATGCTCAAACGCTGCTTCGGATCGGTGCAATCCAAGACCTGCAAGAATTCCTTGGTATGTGTGGGAGTGCAGGTCACGGCTTGCTGGGTCGTTCCAGGCAGCAATGAGGAGACTTGCGTCTTCAGCGTGCTTCTGGCGGCCGAGGTTGGTGTACAAGAATCTGCGGGATCGTGGGGACAAGAGGTCCGCTTTGGTGCTCAGAACGGAAAGAAGTCCTTCGCGGATTCCGGCGTCTTTGGCAGTCGCGGCATTGACGAGGACTCGCAGAGCTTTGGGGTCTCTTTCAGTGGCCAATGAGTTTGCGATCACATCCACTGCGGATTGAAGATCAGAGTTCGAAAGACTAGTGTACACTGCCGAAACAAGAGTGATTAGAACAACAAGAGAAATCAAGTTCAATCCTCACCAGCGCAACGGACACCGTAAAATGGTTCATCCGGTAAAGCTGCGGCCACCTTCTTCATGGCCGATACACCACCGTTCTTGATGAGCTGACGGTACGCACGAATCTAAAGGGAAACACCAGTCAACCAAACTTCGAAAACAATTCAATTAAAAACAGGTCTTACCCTGCTCATAATGTCTCTGCCTCTTTTTGCAGTTCCCTCCAAAATAGCTTCACCAGGGTTAAACTCAAGACTATGCAACACTTTTCCACGCGGATCAATTTCAACCGCATCCGGCTTCGCAGCGCCCAATGGAATAAACGCCACCACTTTTGGCCCAGTAGCATCGTTAAACACAACTTCCGCAGTATGCACTTTTCCATCAACATCAATGACATCAACTTCAATCGTCACATCAAAGACGAGCGGGATTTCAAGGTCCTTGTTGACCTGAGTTTGTTCGAGCGTGATTTGCACGAGTTTGCGATCCGCATTGAATTCGTAATCGGCCTTCAGTTTAACGTGGCCGCGACCGTAAATCCATTGGTCAAAGAATTTGGTCAAGTTTAGTCCTGATTCGAGTTCCAATTCGCGTTTAAAGTCTTCAGTTTCGACGAATGTGCCAGCATACTTTTTGATGTAATCTGATTGTGCAAAAAAAAGTCAGCGTTCATAGATGAAGAATCTAACAAATTTAGACTCAACTCTTGACTCCGGCCCAGAACGTGTCGCTTCCCACAACCCATCGCAACATGTGCAACCGGAAAGAACCTCCTGGGTACGTGTGACTGTCAAACATGTCCCACGAGCTGTTGTACGTGCGGCACACAATTGGGCGCACATACGACGTAGCCTCCTGCATGTACCCTTCCATCTCCGTAAAGATTTCATACCGCGCATCCTCATGCGAATAATGGTCTTCAGACCACATGTACGCCATGTATGTAGCCCAGGACTCTTTCAGCCAGACATGTTCAAAGTGGCGCATGGTGATCAAGTCGCCGAAATAGGTGTGTGCCATTTCATGAACGTTGACGTTATCCACGGTAGTTCCCCAGCCATCTTTCGAGAGGTTGTCGTTGGTGAGGAAAACGTCCTTGTATGTGACGAGACTAATGTTTTCCATTGCGCCGCCCTCAATTTTCGGGGAAACAATCTGATTTTGAAAACAGGGTTAAGCCTTTCCATCGAATGCATTGTAACAGATTTTTAAAATGCACACCTGATAGTACTTTTCCCATGGAAACTTGAATCCAAGTTTGTTTTGCATCCAACGGACCATTGCTCCCGTCTTTCCAAACGTTTTCAGCAAATTTTCGGGGGTCACAAATTCATTGTCCCGCGAACAGAGGTACTGCAACTTCATACCATCCACTTCTCCATCATCCACCGTGACAAAATCACCCACAGCCCAGCAAATCAAGTAACTGGGACATGTGTGGTTCGCAAGCTTGTAAATGGTTGTACTGACGGCAGCGTTGTCGGCATTTGGGGTAGTCGAGATGTGTGCACCGTTGGCAACGGCCGTGTGATGGGTCGAGTGCGTGATGACAAATTCTGGAAACCGCAGACAGCCAAGCATTCAGAATCCGCATAATATCACACAGAAAAACAACTTGATACAACTAACCAAGAGTCGTTCGCACAAGCGGAACATCGACGCATGGCAGCCAGTAGCGTGCACGTTCAGTTTCATGGTCGGTGATGACATGCAGAGCCCGATCAGGAACAACCTCATTCGGAACATGGAAGTAGAGACCAGCGATGGGTCTGATTTGCAATGGAGAAAGAAGTTCATATAAAACATATGCCAACTCGAGAAAAGGGAAACACTCACTTCTCAATCACATAGTCAATATCCACAACCTTCTCGCCATCGAACCCTTTCGCCCAGTGCAGCTCGAGGATCTTTCCATCATGATCCCACGAGTCCACACCCGTGACAGCGTTAATGGTCAAATCAACGGCATTCAGTCTCAACACTCGGTCCACTTTCGCAACGGAGCCGGAAGCGCCGGAATGGCCACGGACAGTGACGGAGACTGCAGCCGGGACTCGAGAGGCCTTCAAATCGTCTTCGGTGCTCTGCAGCGAGATCCGGATGTGTACGGGAAGGATCCGTGAGTGTGGCGCGTAACTGGGCTTAGCAGCCTCTGTGGCAAAGTTCTTGTTGAGTGCGATGGGGTAGTGGCCAGAGTCGGTCGAGAGTGACAGGGCCTCATCGGAGCATTCAGCCAGACTATGGATGTTGCAGCAGGGCTGAGCGAGGATGGTGGGTCAGTGTTGTTGGGGCATGTCTTTGGTAAGGGGGGCAAACCATTTTTTTTTCCACGTGTTTTTTTTTTTCTCAAACTTTTGATCACTCCTCGGACATGAGACGATCATGACTGGAGTTTTGATTTTTTCTCTCTTTTTCGCTTTGTTTTCTTTTTCCTTTTCTTTTTTTTTGTTGCTGTCTGCTTGTAGGTCAAGAACGCGGTTGTTTGGTTCAACAACACTGCTTCGCGAGACAGTAAACGTGGACCGTTTATATGCCTTTCGACCCGACAATTAAGCATGAGACGCCAGTCTCAGTGTTGAAGGATATTCCATCTGCTCTGCATCAACAGCAATGTGACTTAGATTCTAGGCATGACCGAACGGAATTGAAAATATCTCGAAGATGCACGAATCGTATTCAAGCATGGGTTTATTTGAGTTAAAGAGTGACAAGTAAATATATTTCCTTGTTTATGAGTTTATAGTTATTTTAAATTGGGGGGGATATTATATATTTATGATGTAATCACGATTGTTGTTGTTTCATTTGCTCATTTGCTGCGTCAGTTGACGGCTCGGCGACTGCAATTACAATTTTTTACAAACCCTTCTTTTTGACCCGATGAACTCTGTCTGCCTGTCTGTCTCCATCCATCACAACAACAACAACATGCATCCATGTACAAACAAACAAACAGACAGACAGTATCGCTCTGTTGTGCTGTGCTATGCCGTGCGCAAAGACATTTCCTGTTTTTGTTTTGTTTTGATCATCAAAATCTGGGTTCCCTTTTTGCTTTCTAATGAACTGCGGAACGAGCCATGAAAAAGTTTATTCGATCCCCCATCGCAAGCCCAGCATTAACTTGTTTGAAACACCCGCCCGTGTCCCTGCGAAGCAAATTCCAAAACCAACATTTGTCAACTCACAACTTGTCACTTCTTACCAGCAGCACAACAACAATAACAACAACAACAACTGCAACAACAGCAACAACAATGCAGCCACCGATCATCCACTCTCAACTTACCAACGCACGCTTACATTCAAACGCTACACTGGACGTGAAACCATGCATCGCAGGGTTATCCACCACTCTCCCCGCAGCAGCAGCAGCAGCAGCGTCAGCATCAGCAGCTACCACCACCACTCACACGTCACGCATGGGCCCGGGAAGTGCAGCAAGCGCAGCTAAAGAAGCCAATCTCCTGTACCGCCGCCCTCTTCCCTGTGAAGGATGCCGGGAATGGCGGCGGAAATGCGACCTTACGAAACCCAGCTGCAAGCGGTGCATGGAGCGAGGGTCCTTGTGCACGTACATTCCGCTGCGCTACGAGCGTAAACAAAGTCGACGGTCGCCGTCGTCTTCGTCGTCCACAAGCACAAACGATCCACAGTCACCACAACCACAATCTCAAGCACATCAACTACAAATGCAACAACCTGCATTGTCTCTTTGTAATAAGAGGGATTCTGTCATGGCCATTTCAAACATTGTCGAACCCACAGAGGAAGATGCTGGCTCAAACCGGATTGGCCGACAATATGAGTCACCTCGCGGCATGGGTGGCCTCGCAACGGGATACACGCTGTACCAACGTGAACAGAAGGACTCCATACAGCCAATGACAGCAAAGCCGAGTCTGCAGCAAGTGCCGTCAAAGAGGGGAAAGGCGTGCACGTTCTGTCATCGGCGGAAAACAAAATGCGACATGTCCAAGCCTGCTTGTTCCGACTGCGCAAACAGGGGCATTGAGTGTGTTTATTTGAATTAAAGAATAGTGATGGAATAATAAAGAAAGTGATGAAATAATGTGAATACACGCAGCACTTCTTGTGTTAGTGAAGTCGGATTGGCTGAAGGGGTTCTCTGCGCACGAATGTTATTAACGTTCGGCAATTTCTGCAAATTAACAGCAACGATCACGTCGGAGAAAAGCGCGTAAAATTCCTGCTTTATTTCAAATTTACCCGATGATGACAAACGACAAATGACAAATCAAAACATTCTAACACGGGGGGCGGGTTCTATTCCGAATATGGCATCCATGTTTCGTTTGTAGACATATTTGAGCCAAACAATATTCTGAAGCACTTGAAAACCAACCACGGGAATGATTCCAAGTGATTTTTTTTTTTTTTCTCTTGGACGCTCGCACCGAGTGTTTTTATCCTGACGCCATGCTCCAACCACAGGCAATCCAACACTCCGTCTCGTTGACATTGCATCCGTCGCAAAAAAAAAATCCGCTCACTCGCGCCACAGACCTTCTCCTGCGTTGTCGACAACACACGTTTCAGGTCACCCTACTTCCAAAACCCATTGACCCTCGGCGCCGCATATCGTCCATACACTCGGTTTACAAAAAAATTACATTAACGGACAGTTGGACGTTTTGTTGCGGGCGGTGTTTTGGGCAAATCACAAACGGTAAAGGAAAAAGCTCAGATATTTATTTTGCAAAAAAAAAAATAATTCGATTGGTGGGCGTTCCTTCGCCCGGTTTGACTGTTTGTTTGTTTGTTTGTTTTTTTTTTTTTTTTTTTGGCGAATTGGGGACTCAAGACGTTTTTCATGTTCGTACGTTAATTGTTTTGATCGATTCTGCAAACACCCAACTTGGCACTTTGATTTGTACAAAAAAGAAAGGTAATGAGACAAGAACAACAACAAGAAAACACCAAGAAAACGCGCCTCGCCGGTCGCATAAAAAACAAAAAAACCTCGAAATCCAGTCCGCACGTCGAAAACGCGTCATTTAACCCAGGCATCCCCTCCCGCACCGCGCAACAAACGCCCTCGCCATGCACTAATGAAAGGATTTCAGCCGCATGCGTCCTACCTTCCCGCATCAAAAACACAGGGCACGCTNNCCACGCTCAAAAAAAAAAAAAAAATCCAACACGTTCTCTCGCATCATTTGAGTTTGTTTTTTTCCCCTTTGCTGAAAAGTCTGGGGGGGATGTGTTGAGTCACTTGCGAGAGTTGCCTGCCGGTCATGAAACGCATGCGTCATTTTGACGCCTGAGCGCGACGGGGGCTGAACTCGGAGTGGAAGAAGGGGGTTGGATTTGGTTGTCGGTTGGGGGAATTAGGATATGAGGGATTTGATTTTGTGTGATTTGGATCAGGCGTTGGATAAGGCTATTAAAGGGGGGTTAAGGTTGTTGGGCAAACCTACATGTTTTTGTTTTTGTTTTTGGAAAGGAAAAAGACGTTGCCAGGATCAAAAATGGTTGGAGGCTGACGTGGCTCGATAACTTTTCTCGAATATACCGTGAGGTTTGAGCATGCATCCGCTATGTTGGGTGTCATCTCATTTCAACAGTTGTGTGTATGGTTTTTGTGATGTGAAGTGGTTAACGTCAACTATAAATTTTTTTAGCAATTTTTTATACGGTCACGCACATTTGACACGGAAGACAGTGAAGCTGCGTCCTCACCATCCCGAATCATCCCGACTCCAAAGAGAGTCAAACATCGCCGGTGTGCTCGCCGACAAGGGTCGCAGTCGCGAAAGGACCGCGAAGGGTCGATAATTTCTTCTCAACGCACACGTCATTCTTTTTATAACAAGTGAGTACTCTTACTTGTTGCGTGTGAATATAAATGCTCCGAGTCCGCATATTTATTCAACAGTGGATCCGCGTTGCAATCAAAAACAATCTTTCGGCAGGATTCTGTGGTGCCCGACCCTCGGGAATGCCAGTAGTTGGAGCTGTCGGCAGCTCGTGCTTGTGCCAAGAGTAAGAAAGGCCATGTTGCTATGAGTTGATCATGGCCAAGTTGCGTCTTAACGATGACGCCATCAGGCCAATTCAACCGACGAAGCCGCCAAAGTCGCTTCGCAAAGCATCCCTCTGGACTGACGCAGCCAGCGCAACTTTCAACCACCCATGACTTTTTTGACCGCCGTAACTGGAAAAGAAAGAAGATCGAATAGTTGCTTTCTCCACTGTGAATCTGAAATTTTTTTATACTTTCTTCAGATTCAACAAAACTGGGTAAAGAATGTCGGCACCAAAACAAGGCCACACAGCTTCACACGGGTCCAGCCCGGGCAAGTCCGCGCAACTTGCTGCTCCTATTCCGCAGCTTACCGCACTTACGCGGCGGAGCGGCGAAATGGAATCCATACTTTCGGCACCGCAACTTCCAGACAATGGCGGAGCCAGCACCGCACCTCTCTCACAGGCGGGTCCTTTCGCATATCCACTGGCTACGCAAAACTCATGGCGATATGGTATGTGTCGGCTGTGTGGGCTGTATATACGCATTTCTTTAAAAAACAATAACCAAACGATCCCCTCACTCTCCCCATCAGACCAACCTCAGCCGTCGCAGCAGATTAAACGACACCATAATCAATACACGGATTGTTTCCAAAACCCGCATTACCTCCCTGGAATGAGCAGTTTTGGTTTCCAACCTCACGCCTCAGTTTCTTCAAACTTGGAGCATTCACCATACACAAATTACGGATACGGGCCATACCCGCAATTTCGACATGCTCATCCGCCCGCCGTTCATGCTTCGTACCCAATCTATCAGGACCCTTATCATGACCCATATTATTCATCGTACACCGCACCACGTCCTGTTCTACTAGGTGAATACAAAAAAAACAAACACCCCAACCAACCACCCGCCCAAAAAAAAAGGTACTAAGAAAAAAAACCGGGGGGGGCGACGCCGCAGATGCACCATCTCCGCAATTGTATCCACCCATGCATCCACCCATCGTCCAGCAGTCTACCTACGTTCCGCACCAAAGTACAAATTTTCAGCAGCAAACACACTTGAGACATTCAGCACCTCAACGCATAGCACCGTATAGCCGCTCACAGTCTTCTTTAAAATCGGTGTCAATCTATGAACGGAATTCCAATCAATCTTTGAGTACCCCTAGCAGCACGTCTGATTTGAATCAAGCGCCGAAAAAAGTTCAAGTCGCCGTCTCTCAAGTTGCAAGCGCGAAGCCGCCAGATTCGCCGATTCAAATGTCACATATCGCAAAAAATTTGGCAGCGCTTGCTGTAATCCAGCGAGAAATAAAAGTGAAATCTCGCGTAAAGAGGAGAGCAGCTGTCAAAACGGATTTAGCAGGTGAGCTAGCTGTCTTTGGAACCCCGAAATACTTTTGCTTTACCAGAGATATTTCAAGGCCTCTGAAAAAATGCGCTTTTTTTTAAAAAAAAAAACCGATGTTTTTATATTCACAACAAAACGCAGATAGAGAATCCGAGCGAATGGAAGAAGACAGTGCAGACGACTTTGACAACCGCATAAAGGGCCAAAACGATTCTCCGACACTCAAGCATAAATGCGGATTGGGGGCATGCACACGAAACTTTGCAACATTGCGGCTCTTGCAGACACACCAATCATTAAAACATAAAGAGTGTTTAGAGTCGAACGTGTCTACTCCCGTATCTCAAGACGAATCGTCGACGCCGAAAGGGAGGCGGAAGAAGCAAAAACTGTCTGCAAACACGGATTGGGAGACTCGGAATTTGGACTCGCTTCAATCTGGCTCGTCAACCAACCCCGGGCTAGCTCTTGGACCGACACCGTCACTGGAAGAAATGCAAACAATCTCTGAGCTTAGGCCTTTAAACAGTGACTCTCAAATTTCAGAGCAGACTCGACGGCAAGCAGCAAAGATGCCAGCCGAGCAACCCGCAGCACTCGCCGCTGTTCAAATGAATGACATCTTTGACGGCGAAGATCTAAATGACGACGAGTAAGCGCTTTGATTTTCTTTACATGTGGAACTCTTTCAACAGAAATAAAAACAGCTGTGAAATGTGCAAAGACCAGCGCGCTTCATTTCATGTTTTCCTTCTGAACAGTTCCTGACAAACATCAGCGCTTATAACTGCAGCAACGCCCACACTGACACCCATGTGACAAGCCTCAAGAGCCAAGCTCAAACCCTAATTGATTAATTCAAGGTTCAAACCCATTTTCGGCGTCCGTCCAAATTGAAACAAATTTATCCAACGCGTTTTGTTTTCAGTTTCGCAAATTATTTTACGCAGTATTTACGAAAGTATTTATTTACGCGAAACAGTTTCACAGTTTACGCCTAATTTGCAGCCAGAAAACAACGAGACTCCACAAATGCAGCTTCTCTCGGTCGTTGTCTGTCTTCTGGCTGTTGCCGTGCAAGAAGGAATCTGTGGCGGCGCTGTGCCAACGACTACCAAATCCTCCACCAAGCCAACCACTACCACCACTACCACCACCACTACCAAATCTATTCCGCCAGTGACCACAACCAAGACCAGCACCACCACCACCATAACTACTACAACTACAACTACCACCACCACCACATCTACAGCAACACCAAACCCCACATCAACCCAAGGCACTTGCCGCAACCCAACAATCCGCCGTGAATGGAACCAACTCTCTGCGACCGAAAAGAACGGGTACATTGCTGCCGTCAAACGAATCACGGCTCGACCAAGATCGAACCAGTATGCCGATCCAACACGAATGTCTGCCGATGACTTTAGCTACACTCACGCACAGAATGCGCACTGGGCGCATGCAAATGCAGAGTTTCTGGTGTTTCATAGAGCCATGTTGAGACGGTATGAGCAGGCGTTGGAGTCTGTTGGGTGGAAGGGTGGCTTGGTGTATTTGGACGAGGGCGCTGTCCCAACGGTGAGACTTTAATGTTCCTGTTTTGCTTCAAATCTCCTGATTGACACAAAAAAATTTCGAATTTTTTATATCAGAGTTGGCAAACTTTGGACCTTTTCTCCTCTTCGTACTTTGGAAGTATGGGCAGCAGAGGTTACTGCCTGCCGAACGGACAATTCAGTGGCCAGTCTGGTTACAAGGTTCTTGGCTCCGACGGAACTCAGAAATGCATTTCCCGATGTGGCAGTGGAACCCTCTGGTCTGCACAATTGGTGGCACGTTCATCTTTGTCATCATCAACCACCTACGATGAATTTCGCGGCGACGACACCTCCAACTTCCATGGTAAGATACACACTTCAAATGACACAACATCATTTCCCCCAACTAAGAAAAAAACCCCCCAAATCAGGATCCGGCCACATTGTCATGGGCGGCCAATGCGACATGGGAAACGCCCTCTGGAGCCCGCGAGACCCCCTCTTTTACCTGCACCACGCCTACGTGGACAAACTATACTGGAAATGGCAACAACTTTGCCCCAACTATGTAACAGACTACCAAGGATACCTCAGTTCAGGTGTGAACCCCAACAACGCGCTCCTTGGAAACTCACAGCCCGTGAATGCGACGCTGCCACTTGATTCGTGGGTGGGTTTGACGGCGGCGGACGTGTTTGACACGAGAAATGACTTTTTATGTTACACATACTCCAAGAGCAGCGGGGATGTGGATTTCACTGCTGCTCAATGCAAGAATGGGGCTCAACCAAACACGAACCCTTGGAGCACTGCTGCTACCAACAAAAAGCGTCGTGCTCCGGCTCCCAAAAAGAATGAAGCAACAGCAAGAACCGCTGGTTCTTTCGACTTTTCCAAAACCAACAATTCCACTCAAGTCACAGTCACCTGTGGGAAAAAGACGTCCACATATACACTCCCAACCGGGTGTGAGGCACACAAAATCTTTTGCAGCCATATTTCGTTGAAGCCGATTGGAAGTGGGAAAAAGGTGCGCACCAAAGATTCAATTGCAACGTGTCCTTTGGTGTTGCGCCCTTCTGGTTGTGATAAAGTGACAGTGTACACACGTCCGGCGCATTTGAAGCCACCTGGTGCGGGAAGTTTGCACAAGTACCCTACGTTTATGACGGACGAGCAGATTCAGGAGCGTGGGATGGATCATTGCAGTATCCGAGCCAGTGATGTGAAAGTGATGCAGCTTGTGGATGAGATGAATGCTGCAGTTGTTTAAATTTTTTTTTGTCTTTGAATTTTTTCGTTTCTTCAAGAGAAACGCGGCGCCCCGCACTATAGAAGGAGAGTAAATGTTATTGCTTTTGAGAGATGATGCCGAAGATCGCGTGACGCGTGATTTTTCTTGGTTTTGGTTTCTATCCAACACCCGCGTGAACTGCTTACTTGTTTCCTTAAATTTAATATGATTTGAAGCAAGCCATTTGAGCGGCGGAAAATACGCGACATGCATCGTTGCAGATCACTAATAAATCACTAATAAGGGATTATAACTGATGTTTATTTTTATATGTAGATGTTGTATATTGATATCCGTCACTGAGACACAGAACCCGAGAATGGAAAAGGAAACGCATTGTTTTTTGTTGTTTTTTTTAAAACAGAAGAGCCATGGCAGCAGCACCGGCAAAAGTCAAAACAGAAGCGGTAGAAGCTCCAGCCTGGTACAAGTTGGATGGAGCAGGCGCCTCGCTGCTGGGAGCAACGGGTTGGGCAGAAGCAGAACCAGTCGCCGCGGACGCGCTTGGCACTGGAGACTCAGACGCCTTCACAGTGCTGCTTGAAACTGCAGACGACTGCGTAGAAGATTTGATGACAGCTGTTGAAGTTGAGGGAACCTCGCTCGACAATGAGGAAGGCACCACGGCACCCACACCTTGGTACGTGAAGCTCCAATAACTTTTTCTGCTTTCTTCAGCAGCGCCGTCACGTCTCGTTGGGACAATGGATTTGACTTGGATTTCGTAAATGCCATCTGGGCGGAAATCGCCCCGGATCCGATCGTACTTGCCCAGCTTGAACAGTGCAGCAAACTGCGTGAACATGTCCTTTTGTTGGCCGCAGAGTGTGCCGTCGTTTTCAAATTGGGCGACATCTTCTGAGTCTAAATGGAAGCGGGTGATGCAGCCGCCGTTGAAGCGGGAGTCGAAAGCAGCGCTTTCTGTGGCGGTTCCGTTGCGGTATTCTTTGAGAAGGTATCCTGGAGAAGGAAGCGGACCCGAGTCGACAGTGGTGGTGGTGACAACAGCTTGTGTTAAAGTGGAGGTAGATGTTGGGGGTCCAGCCGGTGGTCCAGAAGGAGGCGGCCTGATGGGCACGACCTGGGCAACAGCGCAGGTGTTGAGAAGAGCGGACAGCGCAAGTGCAGCGAGGGCGTGCTTCATTTTGTTGTTTTTGTTTTGTTTTTTGTAATATTTTTATTAGCGTTTTTCGTAAATTGGTATTTTTTTAATGACAGCTGGGCTTGAGATTTTTCAATGTTATCCAATACGTCTGTCGGAAGTATCCAAGTGACGTTGAAGAGTGGTTACCGACACTTGGTGTGTCCTGGACACTTGATGCGAGGCGCTGCTGCCTGTCTGTCTGTGTGCGTGAGTCCATGCGTGGCGCCGAGAGCAATGCCAGCCAGTCAGGCCGCCGTTGTTAGGGTTACTTGCATTTTAGGGTTACTTGTTGCCGCACAAATACTCGCAGCCACCGATCACCTGAATGACTCATCTGCTTCCAAGAGGAGTCAAACCAAGTCCATCCCACTGAACTGCTCAGTGCTGTTTTGTTGTTGAGACAGACACTTTGGATCGTGACCAGTTCTGACGTTATTCCGTTGATTCGCTTTTGCACCGATCGAACTCTGCGTCGGTCACAAGAAGGTGTGGTTGTTATTGCATATTGGCATCAGAGACAATCCCCCATGAAACCTGTGCCGTTGCGGCTGGCGCGAGCAATTGGCTGTGAGGGTGGTACTTGATACTCAATGCCGCCGGCCGGCTTGGAGTTGCATCCTTTGCAACGCCACGAGTAGGTCGCTGGTAAGCGATGCTCGTTCGTACATGTGTTGTAAATGATAAAGAACCCCCCGTGAACTGAACTTGAAAAAGAGTGACAAAAAGCCAGCGGCCAATGCGCTTTCTAAATGCCTTCCCTTATTCGTGTCAAGATGTGCGTGCTTCAAGAAAAAATCAGGGAGTCCAACTTTACCCAGCGAGTTGCTCTTCATGATTTGTGCGCAATTGAAACCCTGTGGATTATTGGATGGACACAAACGTAACACTTCGATACAGCCCGTGACACATCTTGTGCTGTGTGTCCATCCGGCTGATATCGCGACGGATGTGGAATTCCTTGAACTGGAACTGGTTAGAACCACGCGAACGCAGCTACGCAACCTCCTAAAGCCAACTCCCCTGACCCATCATCAACTCTGGAACTCATCACTGTCCTTCGTCAGGCCCGCAGATGTGCAAGAAGCCTTGCGAGGCAATTTTTGTGCCACCACGCATTCAAAAAGGCAATCAAAAACCAGAACAACGTTGCGAGTATTTCACCAAAGAGACAGACCACTTGAACTGGGACTATCCGACGCCTCTCTCCCTCAGAGTAATGTGGTAATGTGCGGGTGGAGGGGGCGCGCTGTCAGAGGCTACTTGGCAGAGGTCAAATAAAGCCGTCGGGTTCAGCTGACTTGGCAAAATTCTTGTGATTTGTATTCGAGAGCGGGTTGCACAAAACAACAGGATCATGAAGCGTGGACGCCAAAAAGGGTTAAGACTGGTGCTGGCGAGGTAAGAGACCGTTGTATCTATGGCTTGCACGGGTGCAGTTGTTGTGCTGGGTTCAATTGTGTTTGTGGAAGTGCGAAACGTATTTGATTGGCGCCCAGGCAGACAGGGCTGAGCTGAGCGTGATGCCAGCGTGGCAGAACGCACGTCTGATGCGCCTGACAGATCCCCTGCAAAGAACAGAATAAATACGCGAATAAAAGAGCGATAAAAACAAAAGAGGAAGTTGGTCTGAATCGGAGAAGCAGAATAGTGTTTGATTAAAACGCCAGATTTTTGCATCGGTGGACTATTCAACAAAAGCAATCAAAACCTTTGAAAGCATTCACAAACAACAACAACAACAACAAAAACAACAACAAACAACGCGAATGAAGACTGCTCTGTTGCTTGCTGTCGCTGTCCAGACATGGGTCGGTGTGGCCGCGGTTGTTCCCGTCTGGACCTACTACCAGGACGAGAACTGTCAGGCGGATGTCGTGCGAGCAAAGTCCAGACCCGACGAAGCAAACTGCCAGCCTTTTGAATGCAAGAGGCTCGTCAACAACGACAACGTATTCACTGGCAAGTACGTCTCCCAGATCTGCAGCAGCGACCCCATCGGCGCTGCCAGGGCCGTCTTCTCGCCCTACGCAGAGGTCATTGAAGAGATCCAGCACAATGACGGAAACTGTGCTGATCAAAACCAGGGTTTTGCTCTGACTGTGCCCAATGTGTGTTTTGCGCCAGAGGGTGGATCTGGATCTCACTTCCGCTTCACCACAAACTCTGACGCGGCTGTGTTGGACCAGTACTCGGATGACAACTGCCAAGTAAACTTGAATTTGGCCATTGCGCAGCAGTTTAATGTCTGTTATGACCGTGCTTCCAGTCAGTTGGGTGGAAATGGGTTCCGCTTCGTGGGCCGCTTTGTTGCGGCACCGCCAACCACGACCACATCCACGACCACGACGACTTCCACCACCACGACTTCCACCACGACGACTTCCACCACGACTTCTTCCACCTCCACTACTTCGACTACAAGCAGTGAGTCAAATTTTTATTCCATTTGACCATTTGTCACATTTGAGTTTGCTTATCAGTTTCAACAGCGTCCACGACCTCCACCACTTCATCCACGACCACTTCATCCACGACCACTTCGTCCACAACCACTTCCTCCACCACAACTTCCTCCACCACCACCTCCACCACAACTGAAACCACGACCACCTCTTCCACCACAACTACCCCAACAACTACGACCTCAAGCAGCACAACCACTACCACCACCACCACCACTACCTCTGCCGCTGCTGCGTACACTCTGGCTGCCATTCTTCCCGGTGTGGCTCCACCCAAAGACGCGTACGCTCCCCGTCTCGCCGGCGGATGCATCAGCAAATTCCAACTCAACAACCAAACCGGTCTCCCCCAATTCGTCAACAACGCAACCCTCTGCGGCAACCAAGGCGACATGATTTCTCAATTCACGGCCCTTTTCAATGTCGGTTCCGGTATCGCCAAGCTCAACAACGGGTTCTTGGCAAACGGAACTTATGTGATTCAAATTCAAGCGTTGAATGCGACCAAGCGTAGAGATACTTTGGACTCGGGAAGAGGAAACTGGAATTGGTTGTATAACGGGATTAACCCGCTTCCACCCACGCAAGTTGTTCCATCTCCTACCGAAGAGCCCCCAAGAACTGAGGAACCATCGAGAACTGAGGAACCACCAATTACTGAGGAGCCACCAAGAACTGAGGAGCCACCAAGAACTGAGGAGCCACCCAGAACTGAGGAGCCACCCAGACCCGAACCCAGTCAAGCCCCACCAGCGCCCATCAGTGTCATCAGACCTACAAACGTGTACAAGGCGGGTGCTGTGAACGTTGCTGCGGGTACTGTTGCTGGGCTTTTGGCTGTTGTTGCTTTTATTTTGTAAAACTGGGATGTATGTGTGCGCGTGTCTTGTGCGTTCTTATTGCCGCGAGCGCTCTTATTTTTTCTTCTTCTTCTCCTTTTCTCCTTTTCTTCTTCCTCTTCTTCTCTCCTCCCCTCTCCCTTGTCTGATAAAAGCTTTAGAAAGATGGAAAAAAAATAATCCAAATGATACATTAGTCGTCTTTCTCTTGTTGTTGAATTCAGTATAAAAAAAAAAGTCAGTGCCCCCAGTTTTTATTGGATGCCCCATCCGTGGTACCAGGCGTTCCTTGATATCGAAGCGAGCAACTGAAAAGCGCGTGTTTTGTGTTGTGGGTGCTGTTGAACCACATTTATTTTTCCTTTTTTTTCCCCCCAATAAAAAAAAAACTGCTAAACATGGTAAGTCACCGCTCCTCAACTCTCGTTGCATTTGTCAAACTCACAACCCAACTCCTCCTCCTCCCACTGCATCCATTCAGCCACCAAAGAAGAACGTTGTTGCCGAGAAGCCTTTGCTGGGTCGTCCAGGGTGAGTCGTTTCATTTCAATATGCAGGTAGTTCTGGGCGCATTAAAACCAGAAACACACTTGTGTTTTTTTTGCAACAGAAACAACCTGAAGATGGTTTGAATTCCTTCTCAATTCTACTCAAGTCGATCGAAAATGTTCTGATCTCGTGATGCTCCTCGAAAAACAGGGTATTGTTGGTCTGCCCAACGTTGGAAAGTCGTCCTTCTTCAACGCCCTCACAAACTCCAGTGCTCCGTCTGAAAACTTTCCCTTCTGGTGAGCCCTGCCGACTTCGCAATTATCCCCCACCCAACTCACAATAATAATAAAAAAAAACAAAAAAAAACAGCACAATCGACCCCGAAGAAGCCCGCGTCGAAGTCCCAGACCCACGCATCGACGTTCTCTACAAACTGTACAACAGTTCCAAAAAAGTTCCCGCCTACCTCACCTGTATCGACATTGCCGGTCTCGTCAAGGGTGCCCATGAAGGTCAAGGACTCGGAAACGCCTTCTTGTCGCATATTCGCGCTGTCGATGGAATCTTTCACTTGTGTCGTGCCTTTGACGATGCGGATGTGATTCACGTTGAAGGCGCTGTGGACCCTGTTCGTGATTTGGAGATTATTCATACCGAGTTGCGGTTGAAGGACTGTGAATTGATTACCAAGCATTATGAGAGTAAAGGAAGAGATGTTGCGCGGTTGGGTGTGAATGGAGACAAGAGCAAGAAGGAGGAGTTTGCTGCCGTCAAAAAGATTTACGAATGGGTTGTGGAGAAGAAGAAGGATGCGCGTACCGGTTTGGACTTGTTTCTTTTTAGGAGCTTTTACCCATGATTTGATGTAATGATCTGAGCAAATGTGGCATGCCTGGTTTTTCCAGGTGACTGGACTGGCAAGGAAATCGACATTATCAACGAATTCCAGCTTATCACTGCCAAACCCGTTGTCTACCTCTGCAACCTCTCCGAAAAGGACTATGCCCGCAAAAAGAACAAGTGGTTGCCCAAGATTAAGGCGTGGATCGACGAAAACTACCCCGTAAGTTTTAAATCTTATTTCCTTGTTGAGTCCAAATTCTGATAATTTTCTTTTTGCGCACGTGTTGCAACAAATCAATCGGCAGGGCGATGTACTCATCCCATACTCTGGAACATTCGAAAACGCTCTCAGCCAGCTCGAAACCGAAGCCGAGCGAACCGACTACTGCGCGCAACTGGCCGCAAAGCACGAAATCACAGTCCCCATCATTTCCGTGCTTCCCAAAATCATCACTACCGGATACAGCGCCCTTCGCCTGTTTTACTTTTTCACGTGCGGGCCCATGGAAGTGCGATGCTGGACCATCCGACAGGGTACCAAAGCCCCACAAGCGGCTGGAGTCATTCACACGGACTTTGAGAAGGGATTCATTATGGCTGAAATTATGAAGTACACCGATTTGATTGAGTTGGGGAGCGAGGCGGCTGTGAAGGCTGCTGGAAAGTATATGATGAAGGGGCGGGAGACTGTGATTACGGATGGAGATATCATTCATTTCAAGGCTGGACAAGTGAACGCGTCCAAGAAGTAGTTTTTTTTTTTATTTCTTTTTTGTGGATTCTTTTGTTGGTGAGCATGATGTTGTGAATCAAACTCTTATTCCTGCGTTGCTGTGATGTGTTTTTTTTTTTATTTCCGAAAGATGCGACTTTTATACAACGACTCCGGCACACAGAAGCAGTCAAGCAGTCGTAGGTTTCCTTACCCGCCTCGCCAGCAACGCACGGTACACTCCCAGAAGGTAGACAACGCGCACAAGAATGACGAGGACAAAGTACAGCGTTAAGCAATCTTGCGCTGCCCCATTCGCCACACCTCTCTGCGACTATCAACGACACGATGCCACTGAGGAATGCGCCAATGCCTTCTGCCAGGAACTGTTTGTCCAAGCCATGTTTCGCAATGTCTGCTGCTGTCTGATGTGTGGGTCCACCTTGTCAAGGCTAGTTGCTGGTCAGTCAGTGTTCCCTTGGCGCTTTCAAAATGTTCAAATCGACTGACTGCACTCAAATATTTATTCATATCATTCACGAACAACAAGGGAGCAAAAAGCGCGAGCAAAGAAACAAACAACACCAAAAACCAGAAAGGAACTTTTTTAGCAGCCCGCCATCTGCGCCATGATCGCCTGTTGTTGCTGCTGAAGCGCCGCTTGTGTGGAAGGGTTGGCTGCCGCGAGTTGATTCTGAAGGCCGTTGAGCTGGGCCCTGAGCGAGTTGCAGTTTACATTCGTTCCAGTCATGCCACCGCTCGAAGACGCGTTTGGACCAAACTGCCATCCATTTGGACCCCACGTCATTCCATTTCGAATGTTGTTGATTTGCTGCTGTACCTGAGCCTGCAGTTCGGGGTTGAGGCCAGGCAACTGCGCCTGCAACGCGTCAATCTGCGCTTGCTGGGTAGGCGTGAGGGGAGCATTTTGCGGGCTCAAGATTCCAGTAATTTGTCGTTGAAGCTGTGATTGGGTCTCTGGATTGGCTCCCACCATTTGTGCCAGCAGAGCCTGAATTTGCGCTTGTCTGTCGGATGTATTGGACAGTACTCCAGCTTGGGCGTTCATGATGGCAGCAAGTTGGCGCTGAACCTGTGCTTGGGTCTCTGGATTGGCTCCAACGAGTTGAGAAACCAGCGCTTCAATTTGTGCTTGCTCGGCAGCCGTGGTGGACAGCGCTCCACTTTGCGCCCTCATGAGGGCGACAATTTGTTTTTGAAGTTGCGCTTGGATCTCTGGAGGAACTCCCACCATTTGTTCCAACAAAGCCTGGATTTGCGCTTGTCGGGAGGTTGCTGCGGACAGTGCTGCGGCTTGCCCGGTCATGATGGAAGCAATTTGTCGTTGAACACGTTCTTGGGTTTCTGGATTGGCTCCGACCATTTGCGAAAGCAAGGATTGCATCTGTCCTGGTTCGGCAGTTGTAGCTGAGGGAGCTCCGGCCTGCGCGTTCATGATGGAAGCAATTTGCTGCCAAACTCGTGCTTGGGTCTCTGGATTGGCTCCGGCAAGTTGCGAAAGCAAAGCTTGAATCCGTGGGTCGACATTTGTAACTGAGGGAGCTCCAGCTTGTGGGCTCAAGATGGCAGCAATTTGCTGCTGAAGACGTGATTGGGTCTCTGGATTGGCTCCGACCATTTGCGCCACCAGAGCTTGAATTCGCGGGTCGACATTTGTAGCTGAGGGAGCTCCAGCTTGCGGGGCTCCAGATTGCGGGGCTCCAGCTTGCGGGTTCAAGATGGCAACAATTTGCTGCCGAACGCGTTCTTGGGTCTCTGGATTGGCTCCGACCAGTTGCGCGACAAGAGCCTGAATTCGTGGGTCGATATTTGTGGCGGAAGGAGCTCCACCTTGGGCGTTCATCATGCCAGTAATTTGCTGTTGAATACGCGCTTGGGTCTCTGGATTGGCTCCGGCCAGTTGCGAAAGCAAAGCCTGAATCCGCGGGTCGACAGTTGCACCTGAGGGAGCTCCAGCTTGAGTTGCACCGGAGGGAGCTCCAGCTTGTGGGCTCAAGATGGCAGCAATTTGCTGCTGAAGACGAGATTGGGTCTCTGGATTGGCTCCGGCCATTTGCGCCACCAGAGCTTGAATCCGTGGGTCGACGTTTGTACCTGAGGGAGCTTCGCCTTGCGGGTTCAAGATGGAAGCAAGTTGCTGTCGAACGCGTTCTTGGGTTTCTGGATTGGCTCCGACCAGTTGTGACACCAGAGCCTGAATCCGTGGGTCGACATTTGTAGCTGAAGGAGCTCCACCTTGCGCGTTCATGATGGAAACAATTTGCTGCCAAACGCGTTGCTGGGTCTCTGGATTGGCTCCAACAAGTTGCGAAAGCAACGCTTGAATCCGTGGATCGACAGTCGTTTGCTGCTGAAGACGTCCTTGAGTTTCTGGATTGGTTCCAACAATTTGCGCCAGCAACGCCTGAATCTGGGCTCGGTCGGCAGCCGTAACGGAGGGAGCTGCAGCTTGCGCGCTCAAAGCAGCGGCAATCTGTTGTCGGATCTCGGCTTGAACTTGTGGAGTAGCTCCAACCATTTGCGCTTGCAAAGCTTGAATTTGGTCAGCGGTTTGGCGACGGCCCAACTCGATGGGCGATTGAAGGGAAGCGCCGGCAAAAGCCAGGAAGCAGAGGATAGTTGGGAAGAGCATTTTTTTTTTGTGAGTTTCTGTTGTTTTGTTCTGGGGATGTTGTTGTTAAGATTTGCTGGGAAATGTCGCGCTTTTTATAGGCGTTGTGAAAAGTATGAGGGTGGGGCTGCTTTGTTTTTTTCAAAACAATTCAAAGTGTTCGAAGGTGTGGTGTTTGAGCAAAAAAAAATTTACAGCCAGAGCGTTTTGTGTGGTGTGACTCGCACTGACTCGTGCTGTATCATCTGTGATTTAAATCGTATTCTGCGCTATCCTGGATGAACGGATGACAATGAAGCAGAATTAAGAAACGCGAACTTATGGAAATATAAAAAAGATCAACAAAAACTCAGAGAAACGAAACAGCGGCGCAGACGATGTCGAAGCAGCGCCAGAGTTTGAATGAATAGTTCCAAATGTTTGATAGAGACAAAAACCGAAAAAAAAAAAAAATTACAAGGCAAGACCTCTGCAAGAATTTAATGAAAGGTGGCCCTGCAAGTATCGATGAAGGAACAAGGGATGACGCGCTCTTGTCCGGTCTAGTTTGGTCAGTCCATTTTGGTGAGGATGACTCGGCACTTTCTGCAATTTATATTGAGTGCACTCAATATTTATTTCATATTTTTCACAAAAGAGGAAGCAGCGAAGCAAAAGAACCCAAAACGAAAACAAGATGCGCGTCAACAGCCGACCATCTGCGCCATGATCGCCTGTTGCTGCTGCTGAAGCGCCGCCTGCGTGGCTGGCTCGGCGCCGGCAAGTTGGCTCTGAAGTGCGTTGATCTGGGTCCTGAGCGCGTTGCAGTTTGCGCTCATTCCGTTCCAGTTGTTGTTGTTGTATCCATTCCAGTTGTTGTACCCGTTCCACGCGTTGTTGTATCCGTTCCAGTTGTTGTATCCGTCCCACGCGTTGTTGTATCCATTCCAGTTGTTGTATCCATTCCACGCGTTGTTGTATCCGTTCCAGCCGTTGTTCCACGCGTTGGGGCCATACTGCCAGCCATTCGGACCCCACGTCATTCCGTTTTGGATGTTGTTGATCTGTTGCTGCACTTGCGCCTGCTGCACGGGACTGAGACCCACCATTTGCGCCTGCAATGCTTGAATCTGCGCTTGCTGAGCAGTCGCAGCTGCAGAAACGCCAGAGTACTGCGCGTTGTTGTTCATGATTGCATTGATTTGCTGTTGAAGTTGTGCTTGAATTGCTGGAGTGGCTCCAACCATTTGAGCTTGCAACGCTTGAATTTGCGCTTGGTTGGCGGTAGCGGCGGTAGCGGCGGAAGAGACGCCAGATTGCGCGTTCATTGCGGCGGCAATTTGTTGTTGGATTTGTGCTTGAACTTCTGGAGTGGCTCCAACCATTTGAGACTGGAGCGCTTGAATCTGGTCAGCAGTTTGGCGACGGTCCAACTGGACGGGCGATTGAAGGGACATGCCGGCAAAGGCAAGGAAGCAGACGAGAGTTGGGAAGAGCATGTTGTGTACGTTTTGTTTTTTTGGATGTTTTTTTTTTTGTTGGATTGCTGTGAAAGGTAGCGCGCTTTTGTAGATGTTTCAAGTATGAGGGTGGGAACGAATGTCAGGCTTTTTTGAAAGCATGAAGGTGTGTGAAGGTGTTTTTGCAAAGAAAAAAAAAATGAAGCAAGTTCTTTTTTTGCACAGTTTTGATGTATTGTTACTTATGCCAGCCAAAAAGGCAACGAAAGATCCTGGTAAAACGAAAGAAGAATGTAAACAGCGGCGCAGCAGATGTCGAAGTGGGCGCCAGAGTTTGAATAAAGTGGGCGAAGAGACCGCCGGAGCTGACAGAGTTTTCCACGTGTTTTCTTTGTCGCCATCATTTTGTACACTTTGGTTCTCAATGTCCTTGTTCCAAACTGGTCCGTTTTCAGATTCTTTTCAGACAAAGTCCAAGGATTTTATTAAGGTTTTTGGACCAAACAATTAGAGTTATGTAACCCCAATATACAACAATTTTTACGGCGACAATTCCGGAAACAAACAACGCGACTGCTGAATCCGCCTCTTTCTTTCTTTCTTTCTTTCTTGTGCTGTGGATGTTGCTGCGGATGCTGCTGAGCGCATTTGCTGCCTGTCCTGTTCAGTCCTGTCCGAACACAGACACGGCGTGTGCTGCATCCCATTCGCTGGCGCTGGGACTGTCCAGATGGGCGTACTGCGCATAGTGCTGAGTAGCGCGCATTTGTTGCTGCTGTTGACCGACTGGATTTGGAGCGAAGCATGCGTGCCGCCTCGATACTTTGGCACTGCTCGTTCTTTCTGATGAAAACTCGTTACGAGTTGAGCGGACGTCTTTTTGAAATTGGTGCGCGAGAGGAGTGGATGAGTCCGAGTCGGGATGATGAAGAGTGGGACTTGTAGATCTGGGTTTGTTGGGTTTTAAGATGTTTAAGCAGAGAGAAAGCAGACACCTTCAAGAGGGCAACTAACAAGAGAGCAGCTAACAAGAGAGAAAGAGCAGAAGATACATCGAACAAGAGCACGATTGATGTGAAATCAAACACGTGATCCAAGCCAGAATGTTTTAAAAAGTGGTTTGAAATCCATTCCCAAACACAGCCACACTCACACACAACTACAGCGACAGCCTGAACAATGCAACAGCTGCATCCGTCCATCCACTCCAAGGACCTCCCCTCCTTCACTGATCCACTGCATCTACGCAAGGACCACGACTCCGACCCGCCCTCAGACTCGGAGGAGTACTCTTCTTCAGCCTCAGACTCTGGCTTCTCCTCCTCCTCGCCACCCACCCTCCAGTTGTCCGATCATGGAGATGCATCCACCTTGTCCGAATCCAGCCGTGATCCAATCCCGCGCAACATGACGGTTCTGGACATCCGCAGCAAGTCCGTCGAGTCCATGGCCGACAGCGCACATCTCGCACGAGTCGTAGCACAGACACTCTCAACTCGTGAAACCGTGTTTCCTGCTTCAAGTGCCCGTTTCGATGCTGAGCAGAACGGGAAGCGTGCATTCAACAACTACAACAACAACACAGCGGGTGTCTCAACTCCGATCCAGGATGTTCTCGTGCGCTCCATCCCAACTCTGGTTCTCTACGACGACAATGGCCTCGACATTTTCAACGACATTACGCATGTGGACGAGTACTACATTACAAATGCTGAGATGCAGATATTTAAAGACAAGAGCGACGAGATTGCGCAGGCGCATGTTGGCAACAACGGTGTCCTGATTGAACTTGGTGTTGGGTACGTTTGTTTGTTGTTGTTCAATTGTCGTGCTCTGATCTGATCATCTAACGTGAATGATCCATCACCAGATCTATGCGCAAGACAAGATATCTCTTGGACGCAATCGTCAGCCAAAACAAGTCTGTCACCTACTACGCATTGGACCTTTCCGCCCAGTCTCTCACCCAATCTCTTCAGCCACTGGCGCTACAGTTCCCAAGCATCAAGTTTGTCGGACTCTTGGGCACATACGACGACTCACTCCTGTACATCAAAGACCACCTCGCAAGAGACAATGGTTCCACACGCACACTACTCTGGCTGGGTACATCGATTGGAAACACGACTCGCAAAGAAGCCGCCGAGTTTCTTGAACGTGTCAAGAGACTTGCCATGCAAGATGGAGATGTATTGTTGTGTGGCATTGACCGGCGTAATGACGCGTCTGTTGTCAAGACTGCGTATGACGATCCAAAGGGAGTCACGCGTGCTTTTATTTTGAATGGTTTACGGCATGTTGAGCGCATTTTTGGAGGGGAGACGGGTGAACTGTTCCCATTGTCCAAGTTTGAGTACGTTAGTTTGTATAACGCCGACTTGGGAAGGCATGAGGCTTACTACAGGAGTCTTGAGAAGCAGCGGGTTGAAGTGGATGTGGACAGTTTGCCACATGTGTTTGAGTTTGAGGAGGGCGAGCTTATCTTTATTGAGTACAGCATCAAGTACGACGCTGAAGACATTAAGCGGTTGATGGATCAGTCAGGACTGCGGTGGGCGAAGGAGTGGCTGGATCAGACAGAGCGGTACTCGCTGCACTGTTTCGCGAAGTAGGCATTTGCTGTGCGTTGAGTCTCGTTTGTGTTGGTATTTACAAATAATAACGTGTTGTTGATAAAGCCGGAAACTTGTCACATGATTTATATAAATTGTTCATATTCTGGAACGTGTTCTTCCCACGCATTCTGCCAACGCCCAAACCGTCTGTCTGACTCTGTCTGTCCGTCTGTCTGACTCGCACTGTCCAATCAGAACTCTCCATCACGTTGACCAATCAGAACTGTCCGAACCTGTCTGCAGCAGCACGCACGCTTCCAACTGAACATCTCAGATCGATTTCAAATCACCCCAAACCAAGAAAAGGTACTTAAGCACCCACAAACACATCCCAAAGACCAACAACTTAACACACTCGAATGCCTCCCTCTCTCTCATCCACACCAGCCATGTCTTTGCCAGAAACAACAACCGTGAAACAACAGCAACCCGCGAACCTGTCCATCACCGACATCCGCAACAGCAGCCCCAGTGCATCTCTTGCCGCCACCTCCAATTTGGCCCCCTTGATCACTGCCGGCCTATCTCAAAAGAATGCAATCTTCCCACGCTCCAGCGCCCGTTTCGATGTCGCCCAGAACGGCAAAACGTCACCATTTCAAAAGAGCGGTGGTCTGGCAGCATCGTACGGCGCTGTGGACGAACCGATCCGGTCCATTCCAACTCTTGTGTTGTACGATGACGCTGGGCTCGACATTTACGATGCCATCACGTACGTTGAGGAGTATTACTTGACGAACGCGGAGATGCAGATTTTCATGGACTTGGGTGATGAGATTATGGATTCGTGTGTCGGTGATGGCGGCGTTTTGATTGAACTCGGTGTTGGGTGAGGAGTTTGTTCTGCTGTTGTGAGCTTTTGAAAAATGACACTAACTTGCAAACCCACAACAGATCGATGCGAAAAACAAAGTACTTGTTGGATGCAATCGTGCGACAAGGCAAATCCGTAACGTATTACGCACTCGATCTGTCTGCGCAGTCTCTCTCCATGGCGCTGTCACCCCTCGCAAGCCACTACCCCACAATCCAGTTTGTAGGACTCTTGGGTACATATGACGACTCGCTATCCTACATCCAAACACACATCCCAAGACCCGTGAATTCCACACGCACGCTGCTCTGGCTCGGTTCTTCGATTGGAAACTACACGCGCGCAGAGGCGGCAGAGTTTTTGAAACGGGTTCAAACCATTGCGATGGATACGGGGGATACGTTTCTTTGTGGAATTGATCGACGTAATGATGCGTTGATTGTAAAGGCGGCGTATGATGATCCGAAGGGAGTCACGCGCGATTTTATTTTGAACGGGTTGGATCATGTTGAACGAATTTTGGGTGTCAAGGATACGTTCAAACGTGACTTGTTTGAGTATGTCAGCATTTATAATGACGAGCTGGGACGTCATGAGGCGTACTACAGGTCGCTTGTGCAGCAGACGCTGGTGTTATCTGCCACAGAGACGGTTGTGTTGGAGAAGGGGGAACTCATTAATGTCGAGTACAGTGTCAAGTATAGTGCTCAAGATGTGCAGCGCCTTGTGGATGGGGCTGGGTTTTACTGGCCTAATCGATGGGCTGACGCGTCTGGCCGGTATGATGTGCATTTGTTTCAAAAGGCGCCGTTTCATTTGATGGGCGTATCTCCCGAGGATTCGAAAAAGAGTGTACCGACGTTGGCAGAGTTTGAAGAGATTTTCAAAGTTTGGTGAGTTTTTCTTTTCTCCGTTGCGTTGTTTTTTTTTTTTGTATCTTCAAATTGACGTTGGATATTTTGCCAGGGATACAATCTCGTTGACCATGATTCCTGAAGGAGGACACTTGGAGAAACCAATCTCCCTCCGCCACCCATTCATTTTCTACGTGGGACACTTACCCGCATTCATGGATATTCAGCTCTCGCGTTGTCTCGCGGAACCATTTACTCAGCCGGCTTATTACACGGAAATCTTTGAACGCGGCAT
>QEAP01000171.1:0-49857 GCA_006535975.1 Chytriomyces confervae
TTTTAGAGTCGTGTAATTTTTTTCATAATTCATTCATAATTCATTCAAAAGAAGATAGAAATAAAATAGAGATTGGAAATGAAGAAAGAGTAAAATAATATAAAAAAAAGAAAAAGAAACGAAAAAACAAACGGCAGGAGAGGTCAAAGCTTTGGAAGTGCAGTTAAATATTATTCCGTGTTTGAATACTGCGCCGGTTTAAAAGAAATAAAAAGGGAAAGTGGTGCGGCCCTCCATCCAGACAAAACACACCTCAGAAAACCATAGAAAAACACCCAGCAAATGCAAACAACAGTCATGAGGAGAAAAAAACGAGGGTGTGTGTATGCGTGTGTGTGCGCTGATGGAGGGAAAAAAAAAAAACTGACTATTCGCGGCTTATGTCGCGTCCAAACATTTTACACTTCATCCAATCAAACGCCACCAAAGTCCTGTTTCGAAGAGTAAACAGATTCGACAAGTACGCTGACCGCCAAAAATAAAAGGTGAGCATGCCACCAATGTGGATGTTTCCAGGAAGGTCGGCAATGGCCTTTTCACCGCCAACGTACGCCAAAGAGCCCATATGCGTGTACCTGTCAATCAAAAAACCGAGTCAGGGAAAACACACCCAACTCAACCAAAAGCAAATAAAAAAGCATCACTCACACAAAGGGCGGTAAAGTCTGAACAACGTCTAAAGAAGTCTTGCCCTGTTGCTCAAATTGGGCCTGCTCCCTCTTCATGTTGGCAAGGTGTCCAAACATGTTGGCCAAGTACGCTCCTTGCCGGGACGCAACCTGTGCAGTGGGCGCCCATTTCGTGGCACTACAGTCGCCCAACGCAAAGATGCTACCCCTCGGACTTCCCTTCACAACCAACCAATCATCCGTCACAAGCCCACGTCGCTGATTCTGCAAATCTTTGGGCAACTGCGCAATCAAGTCAGCCACGAGCGGCCTGGGCGCATTTCCAGTAGCCCAGACAAGTAACCCATACGGAATCGTTTCAAGCGCCTGAGTTTCACGGTTAAGCACAACAATATCCTTCTGCCGCACCTCCTTCACAGCCGTATTGTTTCGAATGTCCACCTTATTCTCAGCAAACGTTTTCTCAGTATACGCAATCAAATCGGGTGGAAACATTCCCAAAACGTGTGGGGTTGCTTCTACGAGGGTGATTTTGAATTTTCCAGCAATTTCAGGGTACCAAGTTGTAATGTCGTCATGCAGAAAGTCGTGCAGTTCGGCTGCATATTCGACACCGGTGGGACCGCCACCGACAACGACCATGTGGAGGAGGCGCTCTTTTTCGGATTCGGTTTGGTTGGGGAAGGCGGCTGATTCGAGACAGTCTAGAAGTTGCGTTCGGATGCGGCGGGCGTCCCTGTTTTTTTTTTTTTGTCAATACCCCCACGCGTGTGTTCATGTGTTTTTGCAGGAGAAATTTACCATGCTTCCTTTAGAAATGATGCTTGAACATTGGAATGAAGACCACGGATGAGGAAACCAAAAAAAACATTCCAAAATCGAAACTAAAAAAAAACATACCATGCTCCTTGACCCCCGGAATCCCAAAAGTCGCATTTTCAGCCCCAACACCCACAACAAGGTAATCATACTTGATATCCGTCACTGAAACATCGCCCACGATTTGACTAGAATCTTGAACAGTAATGATTTGGTTTTCGGGGTCCACATGCGTGCAGTTTCCTTCAATGAAGAGAATTTCGCGTTTTTTGAAGCGCGTAAGGAAACGGATGGGTTGCATGATACTGCGTAGTTCGATGGTTCCGACTGTGCAGCTGGGGAGGAGTGGGGTGAAGAGGAAGTAGGCGCGTGGGCTGACGAGAACCTTGTATTTGAAAAAAAAAAAAAAAAGGGGGGGGAATTCAGAAAAACTCATCTGTTTCGAAAAATAACTAAAATAAACTGCACTGTATCCCCTTCCCTCCCTTTTTTTTTTGTGACTCCCCAGCAAAACAACGTGTTTTTGGGATCAACGAAAAACAACTCACCACATTATAGTTTTCCGTGTCTAGATCTTTCAGCATGGACACGCTTCCCCATCCAGTTCCAAGGATAGCAATCGTTTTCTTTGACGGGTCCCACTCAAACTGTGGCATTGGATGGCGTAGATCGTAAATGGTCCATGCAACAACTCCGAGTCCGACGACAGCACCGCCTTTTTTGGTTTTTTTGTGTGTTGTTATTCGGTGGGTACGAGGGGTTTAACGTGAGACAAACGGGGAAGCGGAAAAAAAAACAAAAAGTTGGGAGGGAGAACCCGGATGATTAGTATGTGGTGGGAAACAATGAGGCATACACACTCACCCTTCAAGATACGCTTTGTCCATTTAAAGCGCGGCGGTTTGGGTGCGTGGGCAGATGGGTGAGTTGTTGCAGTCGATGCCAGCCTGGAGAGCGACAGACGTGGGTGTTGTTGGTGTGGACCCTTTGCCAGTCTGGAAAGGAGCATTTTGGAGAAGGGTTTTCTTGAAATCTGAAGAATTTATAAAATTTCAGGACGATCGAGATAAGAAATCCCTTTTTTTTAAATGATAACGACAGACGTGCCTTGCTCGTGCCATAAGCGTTGGATCCAGGCAGCCTGCGCGCACATTCAATGCCACAGCCAACGCACATTCATACACAAGACATTCAATGGACCACATTCACAGGTCTTGCACAAAAATGTTATTTGCTCAAAAAAAAACAACAACCTCCTGCGTCCAGCACAGAGGGACAAATCTACACGAAAAAAAAAAAAAAAAAAATCAAACACGCTGCAAAGGAGCAAGATACGCCGGCTGTTCAAGCCACCGCGGCGTCATCATAAGCGACCGCATCACTTGATTCAAACTCAACCTCACACACCCACACGCGCACAGTGATGACCGACCGTGATCCCCATCATCAGCGCTCGATTCCCGCGTCGGTGCCGCCGAGGGAAGTTGTACAATCGAGACGGAAGGAGATACAGGCGTGCAAAGAGGAGGACGAGAAGAAGAAGGAGGAGGAGGAGGAGGTACCAATTTGGAATGTTTTAATAATGTGTGCTGAAAGTATTGCGTTTGAGATGGAGTTTTGAGTGCCATTTGTTCTTGATGTGGGGGTAAGGATCCTCGCGGTTGGTAAATGTGTTCCACGTCTGATGGGTAAAAGTAGCTGATGACTCGGTACTTGCCACCGTCCGAACCAGTGATCACGATGGTTCTTTTAAAAAAAAAAATTCCATCAGTTGGGGGGGCGCCTTGGCTACTTGAACAAAAAAACGTTTTACCTCTTGGCGAATCCATCTGGCACCAATTTTGTATTCTTTCTTAAGCTTGACGTTGCAAAGAGAGTGCTCCGTGCTTGCCGCCCTGACCGGGATTGTGCAGGGGGCGGGGCGGACGAAAGTGGAGAAGCCGACAAAGAATGCAATCCGCCCACCATTTGCTTCCTAACAGCCTTCTCAGACGGTTCAATTTCCCTATTTTTATATATAAGTTGGGGGGAGGTCAGAATTTGTGGCACCTTTTTTTTTTCTTGGTTCATATTATTACCTGTACAGCAAGAAGGGCCCATTCATTCTCGAAGCAGACCAACAGAATGCGTCTCTCCACCTCGAAAGCTGTGCCTGGTCTTTGCGCTCAGGAAATACAATGACGGAACCGGATCGGATGGATAGACCGGACATGACGAGTGGCATGTTGAAGACGGGTTCAATCAGTTTGTGGATGACGGCTTCGACAAGGATTTGGGCGTCTAGTTGCGTTTCGACAAAGCCAAAGAAGCTCTCGTTCGCGGTGTAGTTATTGGTGGCCATTTTTTGATTTTGATTTTGTGTTTTGCTGGTGTGTGCGTTGTGCTTGGGGGATGCGGGGTGGGGTGTGTGGGTAGACAAAAGTCAGGGGTTCGCAGAGGTGGTTGGTTGGTTGGTTGGTTGCAGTGTCAGAAGCAGAAGAGAAGCCAAGTCCCAAATTCAGAAGCAAAGTTCCTTTTTGGACAAGATCAATATAAGTGCGACTTTTTGCAAAATGTTAATGAAAATGGCAGCGTGATTGGATTAAAATGTCAGCCCAATGAAATTTTCTTTTGCTACTTTTTTTGAAGCTGGCGCGCATCCCAAAACTGGGCGTTCCAACAGTTGGTGCGCGAGAACCGCGCTTCAGCTTAAAACCTTGCTCAACTTCTCCCTCAGTCAAGTCAGGTTACCCGCGCTGCATCCTCCTTGCGCAGCATGCAAACTCTGGCGCACAGTCAACACAAGCGGCAACTGTGTGGGCTTGCGTCTGAAACAAGCTGTTTGTCACAGGTAACACCGACCCACTCACTCTTTGAAGCAAAAAAATAAAAAAAAACAAAAACAACTCTGTTATTCATCTTGTGCGTCTTTTGGCAGCTATCACACACCTCCCCTCCGCTTCTATATATGTACAATAAAAAATCCGCCGCACTGTCCCCTGTTCCTCGCTTACTTTTTCACTGAGTCAGCTGGAATTTCTCAACGGAGGCAGCCGGATAAACTCTTCCGTCCATGCCGGAGGATGACTGCGCAGATGCTGCAAATGCTGCGAAAGGTTGAAACAGCCCCCGCATCCACACGACACCAACATTTCCACATCAGGCTTCACTGTGCGAGAAGAAGAAGAAGAAGGTATTGAACTAGGCACTACAAAGTTGGGCACGACGAGCTGCTGGATAGACATGTTGGACGGCAGCGATGGGGAGGAAGATGAAGAGGAAGATGAAGAGGATGATGATGGCGGCAGTGCCGGTGATGGCAGCGGAGATGGGGCTGGTGAGATGATGGATTGGATCGAACCCTGGCTTGCTATTTTAGGGTTGTGACATGCAACCAGGTCCGGATAGTCGGAGGGTGTCCTCATGGAGCCCATGAGGTTGGGTTCGTACAGATGCTCGACGTCTTGTGGGTAAAAGTAGTTGATGACTCGGTACTTGAGGCCGTCTGTGTTTTTTGTGGATGATGTCAGTGAAGAGCGCGTGCGTGCGTGGCCTTTGATGACAAGAGTTGAACCCACCACTTCCAGTCAAGGTGATTGTGCGCTTGGCGAGGCTGGAAAGACACACAAATAAACCAATCAATATCATCACTTTTGCAACACTCCGACCGAGACATTTGAAAACTCACCCATTGGGAACCAGCGTTGTGTTTTTGCGCAGACTCAGCGTCGAAAAGAGACCGCTCTTTTCGGACGTGCCTGGGCGGGAGTAGGGCGTCTTGGGGAGCAGTGTGCCCTGGCCCTGGCCGTTTTTAGCTGGTTTCTCGATTTCACTGGGGGAAGCAAAGAAACAGTTTTAGCCACGAGAAACAACGCAACCCCACACCAAGCAAATTCCTTCCCCCCCATACCGGTATAGAAGGAAGTTGCCGCAGATACGAGACGCCGACCTGCGAAAGAAGAAGGAATAATACAATAAGGGGTGGCTGTCATTTAGTTTTTTCTGACATATGAGGCGGCAAGCAAGACCGCGCAAAACAAAAAAAAAAGAAGAGATCTTGGGTACAGTACCATCTCCCCCCGTCTCTCCACCGATTCAATTGAAAGTTGCTTGCGTTCTCGGGAAAGACAATGATGGTGCCGGAGCGGATGCACAGGCCACTCAGCACAAGCGGCATCTGTGTGATGAGGGGCAGCCTGCCATGGATGCAGGCTTCCAGGCAGATCTCTGCGTCTCTGACTGTCTTGACGTGGCCGTAGAAAGTCTCGATGATGTAGTCCCTCATTGCTGGTTGGTTGGTTGGTTGGCTGCTTGGTTGGCTGTTTGCAGATATCCCAACAAGTAACTCTCAAGTGGCGGCGTGAGACTCAGACTCGCTTCCGTTTTTGTACGATTTTTGTGGTGTCAGCTGCAAACAATTTTCATGTCAACGGCTCTCATAACAACAGTGACATTTTCAAATGAGAAAAATCTCGCAAGTTGGCTCATGTCATTGAATTATTTATTGCGGCTTGTGCCTGTCAGACTTCAATCGTCACGTGCCACTTTCATTGGGTGTCTATCTGCATGTGAATCTGCACTTGATGTATCTTCAGGTGATGTATCTTCAGGTGATGTGTGGACACTGCTGACTATTTGTCATCCGGTGAGTCATTCTCTGTCATCTTTCTTTACGAGGCATCCCATCCCTTCCCATCTCTGTCTGTCTGTCTGTCTGTGCTGTCTCCAGCTGAATTCCATGAAAATGTCTTCATAAAATTACGCAACCACAGAATGCCGCAAATGAGATTTTGCCTCCAATTTGAAACATTTCGACAGATAAAAAAAAAAACATCACTCCCCAACAACAACACAACAAGAGTACCTCCTCAAAACCGCCGGTTCCCGCAACGGCGCCAACACAGGCCTCCTCTCCATCCACCCACAATCATCCCGAAAATAATCATGAGCCTTCCGCGGCCCAAGCCCCCCACACGGACACCGAACCTGCATCGGATCGTCAATTTGAAGCACACAGTGGTGCTGGAAAATCCCTTGCCGCAGTACCAAGTCTTCAGGGATCGGGAACGGTTTCAGTTCAGGCCGGATTTGCGAGTTGATGATGGTTGCTGATGACAAAGAGTCGATATGCATTGTTTTGTTTGTATAGAAGGGTGCTAGATGTGGGGATGCTAAAGGTCGCTTGAGCGAGGCGAAGGGTATCTTTTGTCCGTCATAGAGGTGTGCCACGTCGCTTGGGGTAAAGTATGAAATGACAAGGTATCGTTTCCCGTTGGATGCTTGGACAGAGATCCATTTCTTGCAGAAGCCGTTGTGGATACACTTTTCACCAGACGCGTGAATGTCAAGTTCACTGGATTGGGAGGGCGAAAAAACAAATGGGAACTCAGTTTTCCCCAAGTCACAGAATTTTTTTACCACTCACCGCGACAGCTGAAACTGTCCTTGCCGCCACGGCGAAGACCACCGCCGATTCTACCAACACACACACAAAAACAATTGTATGCATTGCACAAAAAATAACCGCGTTTACATCACGTCACATGAAAACACACAACATACCTTTGCCAAAACAGTCCGCGTCAATCTCTCCGAATCCTCCCACACAAGAACAGTCCCACTCCCAAGCCGGATACACACCAAATCATCATCATCCGCCCGTTGTTGTTGTCGTCGTCCAGATTGCTCCCCAACAACAACAACCATCCTCCTCCTCCCAAACTCCGGAAGCACTCCAGCAACAACGGCTTCGACAAGAACTTGTGCATCCGCTGCATCGACAACGTGGCCCCAGAATGTGATGGATTCCGTGGATGCTTTCGTGATGGTTGAGGATGATAACGCGGAACGAATCTCTGCCTCGGCGATATGCGGCGATAACGCCATAATCAGGATAAAGTGGCTCCATTGTGATGATGGAATCTCTTGGAGTTCATGAGCAGCAGTAGCAGCAGTAGCAGAAGCAGATGGAATGCATGTTGTTGCATCATCCTCTGCAGCGTGGGATGGATTTGATTCCAACTCTCCCCGGGATCGGAACAACGGCTCTTCCGAGGAGGCTTTTGGCAGACAAGATGGATTTATGGCTGCAAGACATAGGAGCTGCATGCGGTTGAGGGGTATATCGCCGTTGTTGTTGTTGTTGTTGTTTGTAGCAGGCGGAAGACGGGATCCGGGATCCGGCACGCACGGATGTGATGACATCAAAATTTCTGTGTGATAGCAACCAACTCTTGGAATAAAAAAAAGAGGGTGGCCGAGAAGGAGATTTGCAAAGACCACGTGATAGTTTTTTTTTTTTTTTTTGATCCTTGGTGGTGTTTTGACAAAAATATACTCTTTTTATTTTTATATACTACTTTTCAAGGAGTCGCCGCAAACTGCAACGACCGTTCATGTTCCCTTTTCTGCAGGGACTTTAGCGGTGGCAGCCATGCCGGCTGTTGCAGCCACGCAGGATCCGCCGCCGGTCTCCTCCTCACATCCATCATCCCCCCACCAAGCCCCCCACACGGACACACGTTCCGATCATGCCGATCCTCCACCCCGCCGGAATCCACCACATTCCTCAACCGCATCAGCTCCGGTCCGGTCCGACTGCGTTCCGGCGGCGGTGCAAACGGGATTGACGACGATGACGATGGGTACACATTGCTCCTACTCTGACAAAACGTTGCTGTTGTTGTTGTGGAACCGAAAGATGATGTAGTGGTATGCAAGTTGTTTGGCGAGAGCAGCTGTGGAGAACTTGATTTGACGATTGTCCCAGCTGGAGAGACGACAGTCACGGGCCGAAGCGGGGGTGCTGCAGCTGCAACTGCTCCTGCTGTTTCGTGTTTCGTTGAATAAAAGGGTAGTAGCTCTGAAAAGTCGCCCGGCCGCATGAGGAGGGAAACGCCAGTAGTGGGATCCGGATCCCCGTAAAAATGGGCAACATTTGCTGGATGAAAGTAGGAGATGACGCGGTATCGTTGTCCATCAGAGCCTGTCAGTGTGATGGTTCGTTTTGCCAGACCATTTGGAACAAAGCGCGTTTGAGGTCTGTGACGTAAAAAAATTGTGTTGGCGACCATCCCAACAACAACAACACAAAACACACACAAACCTGAGAACGGTATTCCGGAAGCGAGTGCACTGCTCTGGTTCAGTGCTTGCAACTGTTTGGAGAAACTTGGAGTATGTGTCCTCGGACGGGACGCTCGTCTTTGTTGGCTCCACTTCGCTGTTTTTGAAAAATCAAAAGTTAAAGGAGGTTGATGCCCCGCGCCCGTGCATAAGCACAGAGGGAGGGAGGGCGTTACCGGTACAACAGAAACGGCCCTTGCAATCGACTCCTAGACCACCGCCCCTGTTTGTTTTTCAAAAAGACAGTTAATAACGGGAAAAAGTCCGTTTGAAATGGTTGACAAAAAAAAAAAAAAATCGAGGTGGAGGGGAGGGCGGTGGCCATTCAACACACACAAAGGACCAAAACAAAACAAAAAACTCACCCCATCCCTCCATCTCGCGGTATGCCCCCTCCCATCGCCATGCTTTGAATAGTCATCCCCAAACACTAGACAAGTTCCCGACCGAATGCGCAAATGCGACAAATGTTCCGGAGTCGTATTGAGAGGTCGTAAAGCGCCAGCAATGCAAGCTTCGATGAGTGCTTGAGCGTCTTGAGTGTCTTTGACAAAGCCGCGGAATGTTTCTGCGAATGGTGTCGAGTTGTTGTTGTTGTTGTTGGTGTTGTGGTTGTGGTTGTGGTTGTGTGCGGGAGTGGTGTGCGTGGACATTTTGGGGTATCTATATATGGGATGGATTGGATGGATTATATGTGTGCTGCTTTTTTTTTTTAAAAGCGGAGATTTGCATGCGTGGGTGGAGCTGTGGAGATGCAACGAGTTTTGTTGGTGTTGCAAGCCCGACAAAAAAACCACTTTTTTTCCAACTGATAGAGTTATCAAAATCACGTAACGTGTTTTTTTTTTTTGGAGAAAGGCGCGGAGGGAGACGGGGCCGTAGCGTGGGGTAAAGAGCACGTCGTGTGAGGGCGGGCATGCAACGTGTGATTCCACGCGTTCATTCCTTGCGAAAGCAGTGCAGCGACTGAAAGGCGGACTGGCGCTTGTGCGTCCTGTTTCGAAGAGAAGACTCCCCCCATTCATTGAGAGAGTCACTGTTCTTGAAGTGAGCGGGCTATTCAAGAACGAAGCAGTAACAAGTTAACCAGTCAACGTGAAGGCGGAACAAATGCGGCGGATAAATAAAAAGCAATCTGAAAAACATCCGGCCACAAAGAAAAATTCCTGATGACAAAGAGTTTGAATAAAGCAAACAAAAACGTGTTTATTCCAAAAATGTTCATTCCAAAACACCCCTTCCCGGTGTTTCCTAAAAACTCCATCTAACATCTAATGCTTCTCAATGTAGTAGTGCACAACAATTTTTTAGCAAAACTCGACCGTGTAAGTGACATCGGTTCCGAGGCAGTTGTACGTCGAGTTCTCATCGTCAAACTCCCAAGAATACGCATCCGCACAAATCTCCTTGAAAATCTGGTCATAACGCTTGTTTCCTCCATCCAACGGCTTTGGCTTGCTGTCCGCGTAACAAATGTGCGACTTGATATCGGGAGTGTCATTGTACCAAGCAATGTTTGGCGAGCAACAGTATCCGGACCGGTCTTTACCAAGAACAGATCCGTTCTTCAAGTTGCCCAACACTTCTGCAACAGTGTCTCCAGAACACGATCCAACAATGCAACTGCATTCAGTTTTGGAGCGGAGCTCTTCGTTGTTGAAGATGGCGGCCAATTGCGGGTGGGCTTTACGCGTGGCGTCGTCGTTGATGGCTTTGGAGATACTTTGGCAGGCGATGGCGGATCCGTCGGGTCCGTATTTGATCAACTCGGGTGGGCAGCGTTTCATGTCGGGTCTGCAGGACGGGTTTCCGCAGCTGAACTTGCCCTTGTCGGGGATTTGGACTGGGGATCCGGAGAGCGCGACAGCGATTGGGATTGTGTATCCGTCGACAATGCTGAGATCGTACCAGGTCTTGTAGTCGGCGTCGATTGAGATTTCAAACAGAGAGTTGGCGCCGAGACTGGATGAAGTTGAATTTTTGTTTTAGTTGAAACAATTTTTGTGAAATGAGAGAAAAAAATTAATTTTTGAACTCACCCGCCTCCTTGGTAGCAAGTTCCATCGTAGTGGTTGTTTGGGTTTCCACAGTCACCAACATCACAGACAAACTTGTTGTCAACAGTCTTGCAACCCGTACGCGCCCAAAGACGCAACGCCGCCAAGTTTGGCTTCATCTTGATGGTTCTCGTAGCGCCAGGAGTCAATTGGAATCCAGCCGGGTTTGACGAAGACGCATCACCAAAGAAGGGCTGCTTCGTGTCCTTGTCCAGACCCGTCATGCCAGGCCAAATGTCGTGCTTGCAGTTGTTGACGACTTTGAGGTTGAGGCCCTTTTCAACTGGGATTGGGGACGCGGATGGGGATGGGGATGGTTGTTCAGATTTGGTTGTTGTGGAAGAGCTGGATGGTTGAGCGCTTGGTGAAGGGGATGGTGCCACTGTTGAAGTGTTGATTGGGCTTGGGGATGGGCTGCTGGAAGCCGCTGCGGTCGACGAGCGAGTGGAGCTTTCAGCGGTGGAAGACGAAGATCGAGCTGCACTGGAACTAGAAGAAGAAGAAGCAGCGGCAGTGCTAGCACTGGTTGGGACGACGCGCGAAGAACTCGAAGACGAAGATGAAGAAGCTGGAGCAACGGAAGCCGAAGACACGGTCGGTACAACGGGGCTTGGTGCAGGACACTTTCCACCCGATCCAGCGTTAGCAGTACCAGTCACGTATCCACACATGGCCACGTCCGAGTTGCTTCCGATGGAAACGGCGCTTTCTGGTGCAACAGGCCCAGCTTTTAACAAGCAAGTGCCGGACTTTTCGTTGTTCCAGGAAAAGTGTGTGCATCCAGAAGTTTCAAGACACTTTGCAGCACAGAGGTTTGCGGGGACAGCGACTGTGGCCATGTTTGGAGTGGACCAGTCGCAGTTGTAGGCCCAGGTGGAACCCTCTCCGGTTGGAGTCCAAGTGATGGCTCTAGGGGCCAAGTTGACAGCAGGCATGGTAGTTGTTGTTGTTTTGGATGTGTGTTGTGAGGATTATCCGAGGTTAGAAGGAGCGCGTTTATATATGGTTTGAGGTGGGCGAAGGGTGACACAAGATTTTCCAGGCTGGCTGGAATTGAATTTTTATGAGTCAGTCGGAGAGGAGATGCGCAGCGATTAATTCAACCTAGGCGGGGTTTGAACCCGGGTCAGCGCAAACTTGGAGAAGGAGCCGGGTCGTTGCGTTGCGGTGTCAACAGATGCGTGTGAGCATCGAGAGCTGGGTGTGTTCGGCATATGTGCGTGTGTGTGTTGCATGTGCGTGTGTGCTGTTTGTGCGTGTGATCAAGTCAACAAACACAGCTTCTTCGGATGACACGAGTCCGCAAACAGCGTCCACATACGATTTGCTTTTAATCAACAATCAAAAAATTAGGAAAAAACATACAAGTGAAACACATTGCAATCCCCTTTTTTGTTGCTTTCTGTTGTTATTCCAGAGAGACAACAAGAAGAGAAGAGAAGAGAAGAAGAAGAAGAAGAAGAAAAACAAGAAGAAGAACAACAACAACAACGTCAACAACAACAACAAGAAGCCCGTAACAAGTTCAACTGTCAACACCAGCCTCAAAATGTGTTCAGTTAATTTCCATCACCATCCATCCATCACTCACATGACTGACTTGACCTTCACACGAGTCAATAACATAATACGCATTGATTGCGTCGGAACCTGTTTTCAGGAATCGGTGATGCCCTTCCGAAACACACTTGTGAGAAAAAACTCGTATGTCAAATCTGAATGCAACCATGACTGTTTGTGGTCACGGCACACAATCCGGCAGTCAATAAGTCGTAGTACAAGCTGCACGCAAAGGTTTTGTCACGGTGTCCAACCACTTTGATCTGGTTATCTTGAACGCTCCGTTCGGAACGCTCTGTCTAATAACGTGAGTGAGTCTTGATCAGTCGCGAATTCATAGCCCTCTGACAGCCTTTTTTTATTTGAGTGGACTGTATGGCGTCGAAAGTGGCAGACATCATGATATCGGTAACCACCGCCATAACCATGGCCAGCAACCAGCAGATCAGTTCTTTGCTTCTTGGTAAGTTGTCACTCATTGCGGCACCAGTTCTCTCGTTTTTATATGCCTAAATTCACAGTACACTTGTCTTTCTAAATAATGCCGGCGCCAAAAACTATCCGTGGAGTAAAACCTCAAAAAAAATCCTATCTAGTCCAAATTCCTCCGGGCCTCACAAAACGCGTTTCATCATCAACTGAAACCGCTCCTTCATTTTAACAGCCTTCTTGAGTTTACGCGGAAGCGGGCCCCGCAGTTTCCCATTCTTGGCCACCCTCAATTTCCGCAAACTCTGCAACATTTCAAATTCAACCGGTACACGCCCCGTGAACTGGTTGTTGCTGAGGTTGATGATTCTCAAGTTGATGCATTGGGAGAGTTGCACGGGAATTGCGCCCGTTAGGTTGTTGCTGGATGCGTCGAGTTCGGTCAAGTTCATGCATTGTCCCAGTTCGGGAGGTAGTGTTCCAGAGAGATGGTTGCTTCTCAGCAGGAGTTTGCCTAAATTTAGGAGATTTCCGAGCTCCGGCGGAACAGAACCTATAATAGTTTTGGTGTTTTAGTTGACTCAATAAACATTCTTACAAACAAAAAAAAAACGCCCAGTTTACCAGTCAACTGATTCCACTTCAAATTCATTGACCACAGACTAACAAGACTTCCAAACTCGTTGGGAATACTTCCAGAAAACTGGTTCTTTTCCAAACATAAATGCGTGAGGCAGCGCAGCGATCCAAGTTCGGGCGGAATTTCACCCGATAGTTTGTTGGACTGAACCTCCAGTCGGATCAACCCCTTGAGGTTTCCCAGAGAAGCGGGAATGGGACCGGAAAGCTCATTGTGAGATAGTTGTAGCTCTTGAAGGCTCTCCATGTTGCCTGTTGTTTTGGACGTGGAAGTTAGTTGCTCATATGACACTCAGCGATGCTGAATTGCAGCATGATTTTACCTAATTCTGGGGGGATGGGACCTTTTAGCTTGTTTTTACCAAGTTCGAGAGCGCGTAGCTGCGTTAAGCTGCCCAATTCTGGTGGAATTGGACCGCTGATGGAATTTGCCCATAGCCGAAGAACCTAAAACAAAACAAAACAAAAATCAACTAACTGCTGAGTAAACGCAGACAATTTTTTGTTTTTTGATCGTCACCTGCAAACTTTTCAGATTCCCCAACTCGCCGGGAATCTGACCACTCATGTTTGAATGGCTCAGATTCAAGTGCGTAAGATTGATCAGTTTCCCCATCGCTTTCGGAATCTGCGGATGCTCAACCAGCCGTGTCAGTGTATGCTCCCACGTCCACTGAATCTCAACGAGCGGAGCAATGTAGTCCGCAAACACTTCCTGGTACACCTCCGGCCACGCAAACCACAGCCGCTCAAGCTCATCCAATCTGTAACTATCCTGATCGTACCAGTCTCTGCGCACAACGTGGCGGGCCAGGTTTAGAACAGTAAATGAGCGCGTTTGGAGGAGGTTGTTTAGGAATTTTGAGACGCGTCGATATCCAAGAACTTGACGCGGATGGATCCATGAGAATATCAGGCAAAAGAGTTCATCGGGGAGATCGCTTATTTGTTGTTGCTGTTGTTGTTTTTGTTGTCGTGTGTGCGGGATGTGAGGTTGCTGCAGAGAGATGATTGCACAGGACTCGGTCAAGTTGATGGGATCATCAACTGCGCTGGGATCTGGTGTTGGAGAGTAACGAGCTCGTAGCATGGCCACTGCCTTTTGGATGCGGTTGCGGCCTGGAGGGGTGTCGATGCTTTGGTTGGATCCCATGTTTTCACGCGTGATTTGTTGCGCGTTTGTTTTGATCGTGGCCAAACAGCAATTTTCCAACTTTTTTTTTATTTATATTTTCTCATGATTGATACTGGCTTGCCTCCATCCCATGTCCAATTGCTTCTACAGCGCGTGCATGTTTATATCATGTCAGTTTCTGCTGAAGGTGATTTTCGATATGATAAATGCTGTTCACAGTTGGCCAATAAATAAGTTCTTAAAAAATATTCTGTGAACCCGTAAAAATCTCAGCCACCAAAAATGGAGACCTCACCCACAAACGGAACTGCTGCGGAGACCAGCGTAGCAGCGCTCCTCGCAAGCGTGCCTGCCTGCATGCGTGAATGCACTACAGCCGTGAGCTTAATTTTTTTTGTTTCATTGCCCCCGGTGTCTCCCCCCCCCTCTAATCCACACTCTCAGAACCCGGACTCGATCTGCGACAACTTGATCCTACTCTCAGTCTGTTTTAGCGGCAAGGACGGGTGCCCGGCGGGAGATTTATACACGGCAGCATCCATTGTGAGTCCCCACTTTCTCTCTCGGTCGTATCCCTTCATGCTGACTCTTTTTTTTCGCGTTTACCCCCGATCCAGCTTCGGGGTCTATCTCATTCTTGCACGCTACTTTCACCCACAACCTACTCCGAAACAACTGCATCTGCATCATCTGCATCATCATCAACAAGTACTCGCTCGCAACGACCCATTAAACCAAGCACAACCACGCTTCGCACAATTCGAACCCTCCCCGCCGTCATCATCCCCGAACCCGCCAAAGACCAAATAACCTTGGATCCAGTTGTACGGCCAATTATTATTGCTGCGGCCGTGTTGATCCTGTTTGGTCTGTTGGTGCTTAAACATCGACATGTGGAGAGAAAATCGCGAGAAGCGCTGGTGCTGAGGCTTCCCACGGTTATGACGCGTCACCGTCGGCCACCACCTGCGTATGCTGCAGGAACAGACGCGGGCAGTAACTCGGATGTACCCGTTGTGCCGCCGGCGGGAAACAGTGAAAGCCAGGTTGAGTCGGGTCACTTTCTTTTGTCATCGGCACCGCGGAAACATGTTTATTTTCCATCACAAGATCGAGTTTAGAATAGTAGTTTTTTTTTTTTGGGTTTTTTCACTACGAGTATAATTTTGTATTGATGTGGTGTTGATGTGTGTGTATTCATTTGAGTATTGCTTCTGTTGCTCAGAATCTTGTCCTTTATTCAAACTGCCAACAGTCCAAACAGCAGCAAACTCTTGTGCCATACACGCGGTTGCCCCGTTGGTGGTGAATGCAAATATAAATCAAGTCCGTATCTGTCAGCATTCTCATTGGTCGATGCCAACAAACTCCTTCAGCACATCTGCAACCGCCGCAACAGTATCTTCCTCAAGATGCAAGTGGTGTGTCCCAAATGGTATCCACTCCACCCGCGTTTTACATCCGCTTACTGCTGCGTCTCCACCGTTCCTGTCCTTGAGAACCTTGATCCGCTGCTGCAAAACCGGATTTTCGGTATTCCAAATCAAAGACGCACTTCCCATCACAATCAAAATGTCCGATTCGATGCTGCGCAAAATGGACTCAACTCCTTCGTGATCCCATCGGAAAAAGTGTCTCATGAACAAACGCTTGTCGGTAGAAAACCTGTACTTTTCCACCGCATCACCCACATGCACGGTTTCTAGGCCCCGCTCACACAGCGCCATTGCAGCGTTAAACGACACCTTTGTGGCTCCATTCATACGCGCCCGCGCAGCATCCTCCACAGACGCATACAACGTGGTAGCTTTAAAAGGATCCACATTCGTAACACCAACACCCTTGTCTCCATCCCCATGATCCAATCCCCTCTCCACCCATTCACGATCAAACTTTCTCCTCTTGTCAAGAAACTCACGCATCGCAGCCGTATCCCCACCCGCCTGGATTCGATTCACATGCCCAACACTTTCAACGACAATCAGTTTCCGCACGCGGTCTTTGAAACACGCGGCGTACAAGTAACACACGTGGGCTCCCATCGAATGGCCAAGGAGGATAAATTCGGGCCACGCCATTTTGTCGGCAACGTCGGCGAGTGCGAGGACAAAGTCCCAGGGTTGGTATGTTTGGGATGGGGGTAAGGGGTCGGAGCGGCCGTGGCCGGGCAGGTCTATGGCAAGGAGGGTCACGCGGGATTCGTGGGTTGATGTATTGTTGCTGGATTGATTGAGGAGGTGTTTTGCGAGTGGTTCGAATGAGCCGGCGTTGTCGAGCTGCGGTTGTTGTTGGTGATGATGTGTAAGGTTGGCACAAGAGAGCGATGAAGGGTTATTTCAGCGCACCCATCCATGTACGGCGATTATTCGGCAGTCCTCCGGCCTCGAAGCGTCGCTGTGGGTGGTGTATAGTGTCCCGCTGCAGTGCAGACCGTTGGACAAGGTGATAGTTGTTGGTTTGGACTGCATAATGACACATCAGACCAGTGGCCAAGCAGAATGCCTCGTCAACTTCAGAGACAAACTTGATAAAGTGTAGCGTCATATTGCTATTAAATTTTCGAAGATCCCATGGTTGTATAGTGTAGTGGTTATCACCCTGGTTTCTGATACCAGTAACCCCGGTTCGAATCCGGGTACGACCTGTGAAGGTTTTGTCAACTAGCCATCGTTTTTTGTTGTGTCAGAGCGGTTATTAATGAGCTGAGTCGTCTGCAACGGTTTTTGAATCAAAAAGCTTTTATGGATGTGGTAGCATTTCATACTGCCGTAACGCAGGCCCCTCCCAAATAAACAGCCGCGAAAGGGGCCCCAGTGCTGGTGATAGCAGTGTTCGTGGCTGACACTTCACAAATTAGGCAGATTCCAAATTGCCGCAAGACACAACAGCAACGCAGGAGAAGAGACACTCGCAAGAGAGAGCATGCCAGGCATCACATCATCAGGACCCTCGGCAGTTCGCAACCTCAAAAATGCCACATTTGCATACTTGTTTAATAAAGACCTGCCAGTTGAAAGTAAGTGGAAGTGGCTTTGAAACAAATAAAACCCCAGATTATTTTATTTAAGTGGCCCAACACAGCAGCGACCTTTGACCCGACGTCTGAACCTGAAGCAGCAGCGAGCACCTTCAACCACTCGCAAAGAGATACAACTACATACATACATCAGCGTTAACATCGCTCGCAATGACCGATTCAACTGTTCACCCATCGAAACCCACCCCAACAACAACTTTGTATTCAAAGACGAGTGCGAACCCAAACATAGTTGGAATGCATTATAAAGTGGGAAAGAAGCTTGGCGAGGGCTCGTTTGGCACTGTGTATGAAGGTGTGTGTGTTGTTGTCCCCACTTTGTGAGTGTGCCAAGCATCAACCAACACCCCTGACTTTTTCAAAATTGGATGCAACAAACAAAACGCAGGCGTGGACATGCTCAACAATGTGCCCGTCGCCATCAAGTTTGAGCCGCGTAAAGCTGATGCGCCACAGCTGAAGGACGAATTCAAAGCGTTTAAAGTGCTGGCGAACTCAGGTTGGTTTTCATTGTTGTCTTTTGCATGTTGTCCCGAACGAAGGAAGGGTCTCTTGGCTGACTCGTTTTCCTCAATAGTCGGTATCCCGAATGCATACTATTTTGGGCAGGAAGGGCTCCACAATGTCATGTGTTTGGACTTGTTGGGACCCAGTTTGGAGGACATGTTTGAACTCTGCAAAAGACGGTTCAGCATCAAGACAGTATGCCTGGCTGCTGTTCAGATGGTAACAATTCCCCTGTTCTAAAATGGGGCTATGGAAGGATTCGCTGAGCATTGAGTTTTTCAGATCACACGGGTTCAAACAGTGCATGAACGAAATCTTGTATACCGCGACATCAAACCAGACAACTTTCTACTCGGGAACCTTCAATCAGCACCGAATGCTGGGCATGCGTCTGGTACATGTTGCCAACACTTTGACCCACCATCACACCACTTGCTTAACATTCAACGGCTTGTTCCAACACACAGACACTCGTGGTATCCCAACCAATACTTCTTTCCACGGAACGCACGCTGCTGCTCAGATCCATTTAATCGATTTTGGAATGGCGAAACTGTTTCGCGACCCGAAAACCCTAAAACATATTGCATACCGAGAACGAAAGAGTTTGAGCGGAACTGCACGGTACATGTCCATTAATACGCATCTTGGTCGTGGTGAGTGGTTTTTGAAAATGCGCCTTGCCCATGTATTTGTCTGCTTATTCACCAATTTATTGTTGGACACAGAACAATCCCGCCGTGATGATCTTGAATCTTTAGGACATGTTCTCATTTACTTTTTGCGAGGTTCTCTGCCTTGGCAAGGCCTTAAGGCTGCCACTACGAAGCAAAAGTATGAAAAAATTGGCGAAATGAAACAGTCACTTCCAATTGAGGAATTGTGTGAGGGATTTCCGCAAGAATTTTCGACATATCTCAAGTACTGCCGTGACCTTACATTTGAAGAGACCCCAGACTATGATTATCTGCGAGGCTTGTTTTCACTGGGTGAGTGGTCTCGACCATTATTTTTCATTGCGTTCAGTTAGTTTCTGACATTTTTGTGATTCAGTTCTCAAAAGGACACGCGAAGTCGACGACGGAATCTTTGACTGGATGATCGTCATGAATGAGGAGCGACGTTCGCGGGAAGCTCCTCAAGGAGTTGTCCAAGATCAGAATGGGCAAACGCACGAGTCACAGAAATCGCCACTTCAACTTCTTCAACAAAACCAGCAGACACTGATTGCATCGCCAGCAAACTCCCTTCGTTTCAGCTCTTTCAATGTGGGCGGGACACCTGTTCCACCATCGGAACGATTGCCTGATGAGCTTGTTTTCAAATACCCTGGAGATTCAGGACAGAAGGTGAATCGCCGAGTTGCATCGAGCGAGCGTGTGAAGAAAAAGGCGCCTTTTCTTGAAATTGATACATTTGCTTCCTCCGAGAATGAGGATGGAGCGAACAAGGCACGGACACCCATGGCTCACATGGATGAACGGCATCGGTTCTCATTGCCCGCCTCGAGTCCATTGGGAGCATCTTTTTCATTCATGAAATCGAATTTGGGGTCAACAGCAGTGCTCGGTCGACGAGACACTCAAGACGGCGGCGTCCTTGTTAGCACGGATGTTGTGTCGGATCCTGGAATGTCGCCTGGAAATGCGCAGGGACATCGAAAATCCATCAGCGCGTTTGTTCGGACGCTGTCGCAAGGCTCACGAGATGATGATGGAGCAGAGAATATCCGGTGGTGGAAGAGACTGTTTAAAAGGCTGGATTGACAGCCGGCATGTACTTAGGAATCTGTTTTGATATCTTTTTCTTGTTTGATAGAACTGTTGTTTCTCAGAGTAAGTGAGAAGGGACCATAAAAGTAAGCAGTGAGGCTATTTTTTTTTATCATTTGTCGGCGGCACCAATTTACGAAAGTGTGTAAAGTTTCAGAACAGAGATTCGGCGTATATTTATCTCACTTCCCTTGTCTCCCAAACGCAGCCAGACACCTCAGAGGCCGCCGAAGTAGACCCACCCTCGACCACGCAGCAAGTGATACACTAGAACGCTGCGAATTCACCTCCAGGGAGCAAATCAAACCGATCAAACGGACTCTGCCAGACCAACCTGCCAAACGAACCATCAAACACTCACCCACGCCAAGAGTCCCCCTTCTCCCACAATGCAGCAAACCCGCGCAACAACCAGCGCCGCAAACCCCACCACCGCCACCAACAACAATATCAACAACACGGCCAAGAGCCAGTCACAGTACAACGCGATGATTGCCAGTGGAATCGTGCCCACCTCTGCCGTTCCTCAAACCTACAACAACGTAAACGCCGATACTTCCGCCGTGCAATCTTCGTCTGCTGCCTCTGCTGCCGCCGCCAAGAAAAGCGCCTTGTCACACAATGTGGTTGGCATGCACTTTAAAGTTGGAAAGAAGATTGGCGAAGGGTCATTTGGAATGGTGTATGAAGGTATACATTTTTGTGGATTGTTTCTTTGTTGAGGGGTGTGCCAGGCTGCGGATGTCTTCGTTAAATTGATTCCACGTTTTTTTTTTTTTTTTTACTTGTACAACAGGCGTCAACATCATCACAAACCACCCTATAGCCGTCAAATTTGAACCACGCAAGACAGATGTGCCTCAACTGCGCGATGAATACAGGACGTTTAAAATCCTGGCAAACTCGGGTACGTTTTTTTGTTCGTGTTCTGTAAACTTTGTGACTTTGGGGTCAGGCCCTAAACATTTTTTTTTTTCACAAAACAAAGTGGGTGTGCCGAGCGTGTACTACTACGGCCAAGAAGGACTCTATAATGTCTTGTGCAGCGATCTTTTGGGCCCGAGTTTGGAGGACATGTTTGACCTTTGCAAACGGAAATTCTCCATCAAAACGGTGTGCATGACTGCGAAACAGATGGTGAGGGAAAATACATCTGTGTATTATTGCTTTTGAGTTGCTTACATTTTATATGCCAACTTTTGTCTCAGATTACACGTGTTCAAACTGTGCATGAGCGAAACCTCATTTACAGAGACATCAAACCAGAAAACTTTTTAATCGGTCGATTGCCCCGCCGCAGCGAACTTGCTGCAAAAGCTGGGAACAATCCAGGTAATAACACAGTGCACCCCCAATGCTGTTTTTTTCTTCGTTACTGCCATCTTAACGAATATGTAATTACAAATCGTGTGTGCTGTTGATAAAAGATCCTTACGGCGTCGTGTCAAGCCATAGCCCACAAAACCCGCACGCCGCTGCTCAAATCTATATCATCGATTTCGGGATGGCGAAGCTGTACCGCGACCCAAAGACTAAGCAACATATCCCGTACCGAGAAAAAAAGAGTTTGAGTGGAACTGCACGCTACATGTCCATCAACACACATTTAGGAAGAGGTGAGCATCTTGATATTTTTTTTCTTCCAAGTGTACATTTGGATGGCCCGATTTGAAGAAAGCATTCTCTCCCGATTATTTCTCACAGAACAATCCCGCCGCGATGATCTGGAATCTCTTGGCCATGTGTTCATGTACTTTTTACGCGGATCTCTGCCTTGGCAAGGTCTGAAAGCCGCCACCAACAAGGAAAAGTACGAAAAGATCGGCCAAAAGAAACAGAGCAGTGCCATCAAGGACTTGTGTGATGGATTCCCTGAGGAATTCTCATTGTACATGCGATACTGTCGCGAACTCAAATTTGAAGAAACGCCCGATTATGATTACTTGCGTGGACTGATGAACAAAGGTGTGTTATTGGGATGCTCATATTCCAATTTCTTGCTTTTAACTTCTTCTTTTCGCAAATTTCAGTGCTTGCAAGAATCGGCGAAACGGACGACGGTCTGTTTGACTGGATGTACGCAATTGACGCGCAACGTCGCGAAAAAGAACGTTTGCGCGACATTGAGCGAGAAAAGCGTGAGCGGGAACGTGCGTACAGGCACCAACAACTTGCGCAAGCCAACGCAGCCAGCGCATCAGCCCAATCTTCAGCACAGCACCAACAACTACAACAGCAACACCAGCAGCAACTGGGATACCCAATGTCTCCATCCCCGTCACCTGCTCCTGGTTCTGCTGCTGCCGCCGCAGCAGCACATCAAAGCTTCCTGAGCTCAAATGGAGCCAGTAACTTGCAACAAGTCTCACAGATTCCATCATCCATGCTTCCCATTTCTTCGCGTGCTGCCTTGGATCCGCGGGCGGGTTCGCCGTACCAGAATCAGCAGTACATTTCACCAGCGCAGCAGGCGGCGGAGTTTTACCAGCAGCAACAACAACTGCAACTGTTGCAGCAACAGCCGCGGGATGCTCCCCATTCGGCGGCAGGATACAATAGTGCAGTTGACTCGCAGCAGCATTCTGGAGACCCGAAAAGGAAGTGGTGGAAGAAAATGTTTGGTGCGTCGAAATAAGGCGCGCATGGGCGAGTTGACTTTTGGTGTCGTATTTTTTTCTTTTTCTTTTTCACGCGTTTTGTGTTGCCCACTTTTGATTCCAAGTTGAGTTCCTACCGTTTTCGTTGTTGTTTTTGGGTCTTTTGGGGAAGTCTAGACTTTTTTTTGTTTCTTTCAAGTTCCGCTGCGTTTGTTTTTCTTTCAAGTTTGGGACAGAGTGACGGGGATGTTTGCCGAATTTCGAAATGCCTGCTCATGGAAGGATGCAAACCCGCTTGAGGCAATCGATGAACAGTTTCGGTTCTTGTGAGAGCGGGCAATTCAACTGGGCAACTGCGTTTTGAACGAGAATAAACACGCAAACTTGTTGGATTCAACTTGGAGTTATTCAGGGATGAAATAAGTTTTCGCATCCAATCCCTGCTGATCACCCATTGGTCTCGATTCCATTGCCCCCACTAGCTTCCCCTGCCACAACCGTTATTCCCATGCCTTTGTACCCATGCTTTTTGCCAACTTTACCGGTGGCACTGTCCAAACCCTTAGGAGCTGCCCACGTTATTTCATGGCTCCCTACTGGGGCTACAGGGGAGTATTAACCAACCAGTAGTGCCCTTGGAATTGAGAGAACGGCCACACAGGGATCCATGGTCCATTCGTAGGAAGGTTTCCCCCGATTGTTGTTAGTTTGTGCACCCTGGTACTGATTGGCCATGTAGTCTAATGGATCACAGGCGCCATGCTCGGGTCTGTATGTATCTGTATGTATCTGTATGTATCTGTAGTCAGTTTCTTCAGTCAGTTGACAAAAATACATTGATCAACAAAAACTGTTGACGTCTGCAAGTCACGTGACGTTGTCCTGGCCTCCTTTTTTTTTTTTTTTCTTTCAAAGGTTTTCCAACACGAAACCAACACAAAAAAAGCTTTCACAAAAATGGCCGTCGATAAGAAGGAAAAGCGCGAGAAGAAGGAACGTGTTAGCAAAACTGCCACCAAGAAGAAGGCCGCTGCCGAAGCCGCTGCCGCTGCTGCCAACACCGGCTCTACCGTCGAATCAGTTGCTGACGAACTCCGCAAGCTCGTTGTCGACCCAAACAGAAGCGCAACCGGTGTCCTGACTTCGCAAAGAGACTCCAGAGACATCAAGGTTGAGGCCTTCTCTCTCATGTACTACTCCCAGATTCTCATCAGTGAGACCACCATTGAATTCAACTACGGCCGGAGATACGGTCTTCTGGGACCCAACGGATGTGGTACTTGTCAATCCACTTTCTCATTCCTCTTTGAAACAGTTGCTTTTTGTGCATACATCTAATGCCTCACGTCTTTCAGGAAAGTCCACCTTCCTCAAGTCGCTCGCTGCGAGAGAAGTGCCCATTCCAGACCACATTGACATCTACCTCCTGAATCAAGAATTCCCCCCAACCGAGATGACCGCCCTCGAGGCTGTTATCGAGTACGCCGAGAAGGAAATCAAGGTGCGATAAAAAAAATTTAGTTTGACACGTGTGTGTCGAAAGTTTCACTCATGTGTGTTTTTACGCCAAACCAGAACCTCGAAGCCAGAATGGAGGAAATCTTGTCTGAGGACCCCGAGTCCCCACTCCTCGAAGACATCTACGAACGCATTGATTCCCTCGACGCCGCAACCTTTGAAGTGCGTGCTGCTTCCATTCTTCACGGTCTTGGTTTCAGCGCTGCCCGCATGAAGTTCAAGACCAAGGATCTTTCCGGAGGTTGGAGAATGCGTGTGGCTCTTGCCCGGGCTCTGTTTGTCAAGCCAACCCTTCTGCTGCTCGATCAGCCAACCAATCACTTGGATTTGGGTGCCTGTGTCTGGCTCGAGGAGTACTTGGCCACTTACGACAAAATTCTGGTCTGCATTTCCCACTCCCAAGATTTCCTGAACAATGTGTGCACAAACATTGTCGAGTTCACTCACAAGCAAAAGCTCGCGTACTACGGTGGTAACTACGACACCTACATGAAGACAAAGCAAGAGCTGGAAGTGAACCAAATGAAGGCATACGAGAAGCAGCAAGCTGAAATCAAGGACATCAAGCAGTTCATCGCATCATGTGGTACTTACGCCAACTTGGTCAGACAGGCGAAGTCTCGCCAAAAGATTTTGGACAAGATGATTGAGGCCGGATTGGTTGAGAAGGTTGTCAAAGACAGCAACTTTAAATTTTTCTTCAACTGCGCCGGAAAGCTCCCACCCCCAGTTCTGTCTTTCACCGAAGTGGACTTTTCCTACTCTGGCAACATGAACGAGAACCCAATTTACAAAAAATTGAACTTCAGTGTCGACACTGATTCTAGAATTGCACTCCTTGGGTAAGAAGAATTTTCTGTTCATTCTGTGGTTTTTTGTCAGCCTACATGTTTGCTTATCATGTTTCCACATAAAAAAGACCAAACGGTGCCGGAAAGTCCACCCTTCTTAAGCTCATGCTGAACAAGCTCACTGAAACCCGCGGAACCATCCAAAGGCACTCCCACCTCAAGCTTGCCACCTACTCGCAACACTCTGCTGACCAATTAGACTTGGAAATCTCTGCCATTGACCACCTCCGAAAAGAATTCCCAGACCAACCCCAAGATATCACTCACTGGCGGTCGCAGATTGGCCGTTTCGGTTTGACCAGTTCTTCGCAACTTTGTCCCATTGGACAGCTGTCGGACGGTCAGCGTGCCCGTATCGTGTTTTGTCAGTTGGCCTTGTCTGCTCCCAACGTGATTTTGTTTGACGAGCCTACCAACGCTTTGGACATTGAAACGATTGACTCGCTTGCAAACGCCATCAATGACTTTGAAGGAGGAGTTGTGCTCGTCAGTCACGATTTCCGGTTGATTTCTCAAGTCGCTCAGCAGATTTTCGTCTGCGAAAACGGAGAGGCAAAGCTGTTTGATGGAAGCATCTCAAAGTACAAGGCACAACTGAAGAAAGAGATTCAGAAAACATTTGTCAAGATTTAAAAAAAAATATATTGGGGGGTTTTTTATTTCTTGTCTTTTTTTGGAAGTTCTTTTTTGGAGTTTTGTTTTGCCCAAGTTTGTTTCTCTTTTCATCTTTCTCGGGTCGTGTGCCCATCTCAAAAAACTGCTGTGTTCAAGAAATCTTAATTTGTTTCATTGACAATTTTGCTGTGCACTTACTTGGTTGATTCCAACTTGGTTGTCGCCAGAGATGGTAGGCAGAAGATTTTATTTTATGACTGTCAGATAGGGTTCATTTTCTAAAATAAAACAAGAGAGAAAAGAAAAGAGAAGTGAAAAAACACCAATAATTATGCAGTTTGTTGAAAAAGGAAAAAAAAAAAAAGGACAGGTAAGTAGTAATAATAATAAACAATCAGATTAGTGTTGAAGGACCAAACAAGCAGAAAACATAACTTTTCACAAAATCAGAACAAACAAAAACTCAATCCCTTTCCTCCGTCAGCGTCTCTGGCTTCTTCTTCATCCCAAAAGCACCCCTGATCCCACTCGAAAACTCCTTCACAGACAGCGTGCTCCTCCTTCTTGTCACATCCTTTCCAGAACCTGAAAACGAGGACACGGCATCCTCAATTTCAATCCCCGCAAGACTCGAGGCAACCTCTTCAACGCCATGGTGGTGCTGGAGGTGGTGCAGACTCTGTTCTGCATCCCCATTCACAACCGCCGCTTGCCCAGTGGGAACATGTTTACCAATTGCAACAGCTCCAGAAGATGTCGGTGACGACTTTCTTTTCCTAAGAATATTAAAAGGACTTCCCGGCCGGCTATACGATGATGCATCATGAGACAATTCATCGCCAGCCGTCGTATAGAACGGCTTCTTCATCAATGTCGATGACTTTTTTTTGACAATCCGAAAGATGCCAATTTTTCCAGCAGATGCAGATTTATCGACACCTGTAACGACGACTCGCGCAGATTCTCGGGAAATGAACGGTCCAAACCATTTTAACGGGCTCGGGCTGCGTTTGAGAGATGACTGGGAGGTGGTGGGGATGTTTGTAAACTGTGCTGCTGCTGCGATTGGGTCGACTGAGGTGGATGGCCGCGCAGGGTTGACGAGAGATTCTTGTCGCTCCATTGAGGGCGGTGCTATGGTAGAAGGTGTAGGGAGAGCGCTTTCTGGAGAAGATGGGTCTGACACTGGAATAACAATTGCCGGTTCTGCAGCTGCTGCAATCTCTAGTAAGGACGGTACAGCGGCTGGTAGTTCAACTTCATGCAAGACTTCTGTTGTCGGTGCTGTGACTAAATCTGAATCCAGTTGGTTCTCATTCGAAGAGACTTCTTCCGTTGCAGCTTTCGCTTCAGCAGAAACCAGAGAATCCTCCCGATGAAGCACCGAATCCACAGCAAGGCTCAACTGCGCCTTCAACGAACCGTCAACAATATGTCGAACCGGCACCAAGGACTCATCCACCGACTCCAAATCCTCAGCCATCATTCTATCAACATGGTCCTGTGCAATCCCCCGTCGAATCGAATCGCTGTCTTGTGGACGCTCATAATCTCCTTCGCTCATTACATCATCAGGAACGTTCACCTCCGCAGGGACCTCTAGATTAACGCTGTTTTCATCATGAATTTGCGCATATCCCTCTGACGATTGAGATTCTGCTGATTCTTGAACTTGTTCCATTTCTGCCGCATCCGTTTGAACTTCAATCAAGTCCTCACCAGCATGCACGACTGAAAGGTCGGCTTCGGTTTCGTTCACCGTCGAAGAACTGCTCATGGACACTCGCACCAGATCCTCAGACTCTGAAACATTCGAAATTATGGCAGAGACAGCAGGGTCCGCCAAACTTGCAGCCGCCGTAACAACAGATTCGACAATATGCGTTGAAACAGAGAATGGTGACGCAGCCACTGAATCAGACTGCACGGATAAAGTTTCCCCCCCATCCATTCCTGCTCCTGCTGCTGCTGCTGATGAGCTCGAAGCCGCAGCAACCGCTTTCAAATTCGATACAGTTTCTTTGGTACGAAGTAAATGCTGTGGCATTTTGCGCGGACTCGAGCTGGCAGTCGGTGCTGAAAAGAGCATCGGCAACGGCTCCCCAGGCGCCAGAATATATCCAGGACCTGCGAGAATCGAGCTGTGGCCTCTTCGTTTTAGTCGGTTGTTTGCTGTTGATTTTGCCGTGCTTGATGCAGCCGTTGTAGTTGTTGCCTCTTTTTCGACAAAGTGTGTGACAGATTCAACCAATAGTTTCAAATCTTGGACGGAACAGCGTCTCCGTGGATCGAGTTCAAAAACTCGGCGGAGGATTGCATCGAATTGCAGAGTGAGGTTGAATTGTTGGCGGAGAATGTTTGGATTTGAGACTACCATTTTTCGAAAAAAGAGGATTAATACCGGCAAGCAAACATTGGGATAAAACAACATGGACATGGATAATACGAACTGGCAAACGCAGAAAAGATGGCATCCGTCATATGTGCTTCGAACCATGGATTTTTTCCAAACAGCAGGTTCAAAAGAATCACACCAAGAGCCCAAACATCATTCGCAGCAGGAGAATAGCCACCGCTAAGAACTCCAGCAGGAACCGGCAACGACTTTGCAGGAGGCGGTACTGGCTGTCCCGGTGACACGCCCTCGGGTGTATTATGTGTGAGCTCAAAACATTCAGGAGCCATATATCGGACACTCCCACATCCCAATTCTGTCGACCATTCCTCTGCAGTAGTAAGACCGAAATCCGCTAGTTTGACTTTATAGTTTGCAGTGGAGATGAGACAGTTCTCTGGTTTCAGATCGCGGTGGTACCATCCGGAGTTGTGGCAGTGCAGCACGGCATCAGCGATTTGGACAAAGACTTCTTTAACAACGTCTTCGGGGAATCCGCCCTGCTGGGTGATTGCTTCGTACAGATCTAAAAAGATACGTTAATTTAGCTTGCAACAAATTTTTTCGTGGTTGTGTCCAATAATATCCGCTTCTCCAATCCAATCCACATGGCATAGTCACATGAGGTTGCAGCAAAGCACCCGCTGAATGAGCCAATGCGCTTTTCCAAGTTTCCGCCTTCTTCCGCTCCAGAACCCAGCCGCCTCCCTAAATCCAACCATTTCAAGCACACAACATCTGGAACACACGACTCACCCAGTTCGCAGTACTCCATAATCAAGTACAGGCAATCCGCATCTTCGACTGTAGCGAGCAGTTGAATCACGTTTGGATGCGGGTCCATGGACTTCATCACCTCGGCCTCCTGTCTCTGCAGTATGAGCTGTCTCTCGTCCAGTCCCGCTTTAAACAGCCGCTTCACGGCCCGTTTTTCGCTCTCAAAATTCGCCGGGGATGTTGTCACGGCGATACTCTCGGCCAGGTAAACATGCGCAAACGAGCCAGTCCCAATCACTGACACCATTCGAACGGCATGCTGGCCCACGGGATCCACGAGAACAGTTCCGAGAATGTCGGCGGGATCGCAGTTGTCCTGTGTTTTTGGCCGTTGTTGAAGTAAGTCGTGAGTATTGCTATTCCGGATGTGGGCAATGGATGTACCATTGGTTGTTGTAGATGGGGTTTTGGTGCAGTTGGAGGATGCTCAGGTGGTGTCTAGTTTCTTGTTCGGACCCAGAATGCGTGTGGGTGCACTGTTGTTGCTGCTGGGGCGGTGTTGTTGGGGGTTTGGTTTGGGATTGGGTTGTGCAACAGCCGTGAAACGCTTTTCTGGATTCTATTTTTTTCCCACTTCCGACGCAGTGAAACACGCAAAAATGTTGCTTGCCTTCTTCACCGGCACTTCTCACTCCTTCCATCGCCCTCTATTTCTTGTCCTCTCATATGCTCGCCCTCTTTCAAGAGACACACGCTCCCCCCTCCCCTCTTCCTCCCATTGTCTCATGCTTGAATAGCTGTAACCATCATCGCTCCATTCGTTGGGCAACATCCTTTCTCACCCATCACAACGTGTCCGAATCCAGCCCTATAAGGCACATTTGACACGTCTAAGAAACAAGGTTCAATAATTTTCCACCCATTCATTAGGAATCTGAATTTCGCCGCTCGTAGCCGAAATAGAAACGATATATTGTCACAATAAGGAACACTGTACATGTCCGAGTGAAGCTGGTTGATGCGGTTGAGTATATCCCCATTCGAAGTGCAGAGCCGTTATTCCATCACAGAGAAGGTCATCTTCAACGCGTGACACTTGGGCACAATTCTTCTAATGCTTCACGGACATTTTATAATATGCAGTGCTACCCCACAAACAGCAAAAAGAGAGAAATAGAAGAAGACTTAATTCCAGTAGTTGTAGTACTTGTCCCCGTACTCTTTCATGTTCTCCTTCAACATTTCCCACCGAGACAGCAGCATGCCGTCATGGTTCGTCCGCTGACTCGTTCGGGCGCGGTATCTGTAGTCTTCTCGCAACCACCGCTCCACGACACGCAGTAGTGCACTGTTGTCTTCGTAACCGCCCTTTGAACTCAGTGCCCGCATTTCTTCTAGTTCGGGGAATCCAGAGGGTCCGTCAACTTCGCGAACAAGATCCACTTTGCCTTCTGCAATGTGAATGACGTGGCTTGGCCAGCCACCGAGTCCATCAAATATGTGGGTAGCATAGCTGAAATGACAGAGTTTAGTAAAGTTGTTTGAGTTGATTTGAAATGCAAAAACTCACATGATGGTAGCTCCACGCGTCGCAGCTTCTTCTTTCAGAAAGTCCATCAAGTCCTTGCGCACAAGCACATCCAGATCGACAGTCACCTCGTCGAGCAGCAAAATCTCCCAAGGCTCCATCAGTCCAAGTACAATCTGAACGCGGCGGCGCTGTCCGTCACTGACTGCATGCATATGCCAATCCACGTTCACATCCATAATGTCCAAGAGGCGCGCACATCGCTCCGGGTGTCTCTCTGCGCCAAGCGTCTTGAGCAAACGGGACACTGGCACGTCTCTTCTGACAAGAGGGTTGTGCGCCCACTCAGTCCCGAGGTACGTGATGCCCACGCTCGTCTCAAAGAACGGATGCTTGCCCAGAACTCGAATCGAGTCTTTGGTCAGACTCTTTCCTGCCAAGAGCTTGAGCAGCGTACTCTTTCCAGCACCGTTTGCGCCAATCAAAAGCGTGCGAGAACCACGCGGGATGGACAGCGTCACGTCGTCAATGATCCTGGGAGCATCTGCACCGAACGAGAAGGAGAAGTTTTGCATTTCCACGGCGGCTTCGGTGGGCATCATTTGGGCCATTTGTGCTTGCACTTTCTGGGTCTCAGAGGGTCCAGTTGCTTGCATGTTGTAGATAGTCATGGTTTTGTTTTGTTTGTGTTGGGGGAGTTGTTGTTGGGAGTTTGTTTTTGTTTAGGTTTTCCAGCTTGACAGCTTTTTCTTTTGTACGCAGATTTTCGTAAAATTTGATTTGTGGTATCGGCGATCTTCAGGCAACCCACATCGATGGGATTGCTACATCGCTTTTGGGGGACGATGATACGTGGCGGAGCACATCTTCCAGTGCCAGGTTCACCAGAACCGAGCTTCACAACAAGCGGCGAGGAACAGCTTCCTTCCTGTTCAACATAAACAGCGGCAACTTAAATCTGAATTCACATTCATATACTTTCAAACGAACGCATGCTAATGGTACCAAAAATACACAAGGAAGAAGGGCGGGTATATTACAAAACAAAAAAAACGAACGAGAAAAAAAAAACCAAATCGGAAAATCGACGCAGTCACAAAAGAAATCGATGCGCCAAAACTTGCGCAACACTCATCCGCATCGCTGGCTCCACCTCGGTCATACCCCTCAGAAGATGCACTGCGTCTCTGTCAAACTTGGACATATCTCCTAGAGGAAACAGTCCGCCATTTGACAGCATCAATGTCTTGTATCCAACCGAATGATCTTGAATACGCGCCATAATTTCAGGCAGCTCGCCTTTTTCCTGCAACAGCGTATAGAGCACCAACCCGAGAGCAAACACGTCGGCATCACGGCCATCAAGCTCAGACGCACTAAAGGGCGAGTCAAACAAGAGTTCTGGTGGTGTCGCTTCCACGGTACCGTACTGATAAAGTCCAGTGGAAATGTGTTTGCAGTTTCCAAGGTCGGCAATCTTGACGCCAGGGCTGTTACTTTGCGCCAAGAGAATGTTTTCAGCCTTGACATCGCCATGGTAGTATCCGTGGTTGTGTGCGTACTGAAGTCCGAGCGCAGTTTGTTTGATGATTTCCTTGATTTGGAACAAGGGGACGGTGGATTCACCGCACGTGCTCGTAAGGTGATCCCGGTATGCCCAGAGGTCGCTAGACCCCGCATAGAAATCTAGCGTGCGAGTATGAACGGTATCGTTTTGCCTCGTGAATGAAATGGTCAAAGGTTGAAGCTGCTGCCTCAAAGACCCACGAGCCGCCCAGTTGAAGCCATACAACTCCGTTACAAGGTAGATGTGGTGGCTGTCTTGCCAGTCATCAAGCAACTGCAGCAAATGCTTTGAATAGTCACAGCCGGCGAGATGTTTGTACGCTTCCAATTCTGGGTGCGGCAAACTCGTGGCGGACACCCTGGATTTGTAGATAATCTTGATTGCTACCGGTCTATTGCTGTCAGTCAAATCATGCGCCGCAAGAACGACTCCGTTGGCACCGATCCCAACTATCCGGTGCACAGCGTAAACGTCGGAGAAGGTAGTGGCATGGGTTGTGAGAGCAAATTTTACGGCTCTTCGAGCCTTTTCTTCTGAACCAAGTCCGGCGTAGAGTGCAGGACTTCTTTTTAGGGATGCCGCGGTGGTTGAGAAAAGGTCGGATGGCGGTATTGATGCAGGAAGAGTCTTGACGTGCATTTTCTTGCTGGGCGAAGGGCGCTCTTTTTTTTGTTTTGTTCTATGGGGGGATGAAGTGTCGGGTGGGAAGGGAACCCGGCTCCGACATTTTCCGGGCAATGACTTAGTAAAATGCAAAAATTCACTCATGGCAAAAGGGAACGTTCTTTTCAGCTGAACGTTACCAAATATTGAAGACTGAAGAGTGCGCATCCAGAAGAGCTGCTTCGTTGTTGCCTCTGTTGGCGAACATCGGCGCATGAAAAGTTGACGTTGCGTTCAGACGGCGCATTGTTTCAAATTGGAAAAGTTGACAAGAAATTTTAGTTCATGAATTGATTGAAAATGACTTTAATAAATAAATCGCAAACACACAAATGCTTCTCCTTCAATAAACAAAAGTAACGTAAAATACAGACAATACCATGCAGTTACATCCCCTCAAACAGAAACCAGTGAAACCAAGCAAGGGCGCCCAATCAAATCACACGCCAAAATATGTAAATGCAAAGTCGAGCGCAAAATGAAACGCTGCTGCAAACCCAATCATCACCCAAGCACCTCCAAGCCCTTTCATGGCATGGCTATCATAGTATCCCAGCGTGGACGCGTTTGTTGTCGTGTTTTTGTCTTTGATCGGGATAATAATCGGGATTGGAATGGGAATCACAATGGCGCCGTCGCTCGAGTTTGTGGTGGCAGTCATTGTTCCCGTTTGTGGCACGCATTTATCTCTTATTGCTGTTGTAGTTTCTGTTTTCGGAATGCATTTATCTCTCGTTGCTGTTGTTGCAGAGTAGGGCGTGGTAACTTGTGTCGGGGTTACAGTGCCCCACATTGTGTCGGTGTAGATGTGAACTGTTTCACTTTCATTTGAGGAAGTGTCGTCTTCCCCACAATCTGAAGTCGTCTTTTCGATGCACTCATCAACTGTAGTTTCCTTGTCCGTGCACTCCTCCGATGTGGTCGATTTATCCGTGCATTCTTCCGATGTAGTCGTCTTGTCCGTGCATTCCTCCGATGTAGTCGTCTTGTCCGTGCATTCTTCCGACAGACTCGTCTTGTCCGTGCAAGTCTCCGTCGCAGTATAGACCCATTCACTCGTCGTCTTATCCTCGCAAATAGTGCTCGTCCACCCGTCCACCCATCCTCCAACTGTCTGTCCATCACAGTACGCTACAAATCCAGGCGCAACATCGCAATAAGGCCTTCCACACTGGATGGAACACCCGCTTACACACATTCCCAATTGCTCCACATAGATTCCATCGTGTTTACACACCAACGCAGTTGTACCTTCCAGATTACATGTATACGTGCCTGGCGTGCATGAACCGCCAACTTCTCCTGGCTTCACGTCCCCGTAGTTGTGTTTGTTGTTGTTATTACGACGTGGATGCTGCTGCTGCTCAGAAACTGGCTGCTGCAAGGTCGAAAGCGCCAAACAGTCTGGCGATGGAGTCCCATCTTGCAAGACACTAATGCCGCACACTCTGCTTTGACCGCAAGAACCAAGGTACTGGTACGTCCCGATATCTGCATCAACCAATGTTGGGATGCACTCGAGGATGGTGGAGAAGTCGTCGGACGCGCACGCGTAGTTGTTGAATGCGTTGACTATGCACGGGGAATTGGTTGCTACCGACATGGTTGATGCTGCGTTCAAGTTTTTGAAGTGGGGCAGCCAGATGGGAACAGTTCGAACTATCAAAAACAGATTCCCTTTTCCGCACGCAGCAATCTTTGTGGGTGTGAGAGAGCGCATGTACCACCCTTGATGCCAGGGTAACCAACCCCGCCAAAAAGTGCAATACAAGCAAGGGCACACGAAAATTTGTCAAAACAAAGAATTATCCTATGAGCCTCCCCCTGCTCTCAGTATTGGTATTTCTCTGAGCGAGCAAGCTGGCATCGCCTTCACACGATCTCCACCTTCCCACTGCAAATGCCAAAATAGTAACTTAAACAAAAGATGACCCCTACGTGATTTGAACACGCAACCTTTCGCTTTGGAGACGAACGCGCTACCGTTGCGCCAAGGAGTCGATATTTATCACAAATATTGTAAGTTATATAAACGTTTTACTCTATCGCTTTAGGTTCGACAAACCCCAAATTAGAAGGAAGAATAAAATGAAAAGATGGAAGAACTCCGCATAGCATTGCCACACTCGGCCTTGTTTTGTTCTGTTTGTTTCGCCCAACAAACCACTCTCTAAAAAAAATAAAAAACCGCGCTGAAAACAAAGAAATAAAGGGCACCCCTCAAACAGGCAACCCACTATCCCTCCTCTTCTTTTTAGCACCGGCATCCAATGCATCCAAGAACGAAACCTCCTCAGCCGTATGCCCGTCAGGACCTTCCATCTTCACCTCCATCTTTGCCTGATCATACATATACAGCCCCAAAAACGTCAACACAAGCCCCACTCCTTGCACAACGCCAACACCCCGGGCCTCTCCGAAATATACCAAACTCGCCACAATCACAACAATCCGTTTAAACAGACTTGCAATTGAAAATGTGACGGGAGAGCTGACTTGTGCGAGGACCGTGAAGCTGAAGGCTGCTTGAGCGAAATGGGTTACGCCATTGAGGAGAAAGAGGCGGGTAATGTGGGATGCGGAGGCGGTGATGCGGGGGTCGCCGGTGATGATCATGTGTGTGTTGTTGTCGGTGTGGTTGCGCGGATAAATTGGCATTGTGGAAACTGAATCCGTCCAGTTGAATGAGGGTTGATTCAAGTCCGCAGATGCAGTTGCAAGTGGGTTTGACGACTGATTTGCGATTTCAAACGGTGCAAGAGGTCCCATTGCAGGAGAAGCCGTGGACCCCCAACTAACCATAGCCAGCCCGTCTGCGAACCACCAAATCGGCGCCATGACAAAAAACGAAGTAATGCTAGAGTAAAAAAGAAGATTAAACTTGTCCATGCGTTTGCTGTGTTTGCGCGTGGCTTGCTTGTTGAAGATGGTTTTCGATACAATGTTTTGCACAACGAAAATGAGGGTCGATATTAAGGCGCAGAGAAAGCCAAGGAGATGGAACGAGAGTTTGTTTGTGCAGACGAGCATGACGCCGAGGGTCAACGGGACTAAGGCCACGTATACTTTTGCGGCGTAGTTGACTTTGAACACGAGCTTGTAAATCAGAATAGTGAAGAGCGGAGAGAGCGCCTATGTAGTGTAGAACAGTATAGCAATATGACAGTATGACAAAGGGGGGGTCAGTTTTAGTGGAAGGCCATGTGCGTGCTGCGATAAAGGGTGAAACACATGCCTTGATTGTGTGAGCAAATGAAACGGGCACTCTTGAGATGGCCATGGATGAAAACGCATGCCCCGAGATTAAGAACAAAGTCAGCGGCGCCGTCGTCCGAAAAGCCTCCGGCGTAGGCCACCGCACGCCGGTGTTTGGAATGCGGAGGATGTAGCACTGCACAGCCCCAACCAGCAGGCACCCCACAGCGACAAAAGCAAACTGGATCCACGACAGCGTTAACGGGTATCTGAACACAGTCAGCAGCTCCTTTGCCACGTTGGACGTCACTGACGAAGCAAGGTACCACAGCAGACACACCACAATGAAGGGAGCATTGTCCCGCAGGGACTGTTCGAGGAGTTTAGAGTCCCTTTGAAGACGCATTGATGAAAGGGTGGGTGCTGGCGACTGCGAGTAATGCTGGGTGTAGGGCGGGGGAGTTCCGACAGACACGCCCGATATCGTCCGACGCAGAGGAGAGGATCCCTTCTCGATGTCGAACACGTTCGGAGAGAGCAGAGGCAGTCGGTCTGCGCTGCTGCTGGTGCTGGGGTCTTGGGGTGTGTCCATCTCCTTCCAATATGTCGTTATTGGGTTTTGATTGGCGCTGAGTTTGACGTCAAACGATTTTGTTTGCAACTTAATTACTTTCTGGGCACCCAGTCATTCATTTTCCTTATCGAAACCAGAAAGTCCACGCGCCATTTCAAAGCAACCGTCACGCTGGCGACGACGCCTCAACGATCCCAACACAAACGAGCGGAAACACTCCCTTCTTTCCCGTCCGCTCCAGCACTCCCTCACCCCACCCAATCTGTTTGTACTCCTGCAGTATCACCGCATCCCCAACAACAAGGCTCAGTTCATCCGGCTGCCCCGCGGTATACGCTAGGACAACACTTTGTCTGCCCAGAATCTTGGGTCTTGGTTTCGGCGCAAGCTCCTTCGCGACCACCGCTTCCGCAAGAGGACTATAATCTGAAGGAGCACCTCCCCGATTATCATACGATGCAAGAGTAGATAGCGGCTCGCGTCCAGGAATCATTTGCTGCGTCTCAAGTTTTTTGGGTGTCTTCTTTTTAGTCAGTTTCGTGAGACAGAACACGAGCGCAACAACGGCAACGAGCGATGCAGTCGCAATTGCTACAATGACACCCGTGCCCAGTCCGCCCGTTGAAGCTGCTTTGGCACTTCCAGCTTCACCCGGCCCAGCATCCAAGTTCATGTTTTTTTGTTCCAAGAAGTGTTCAATCGGTGCATTTGGATTGCTCTCGTCGAAAACCGCCTTTTTCAGAAAGTTTGAGAATTTGGGCCTTGTGCTTGCGCCGTGGTTTTGTTCGAGAGGGGTATTCCCTTTGAGCGGGTTCGTAAAGCCGTCTCTCTGCTGGCGGAGCAGGTGTTGACCCTCGGAAGATGGAATGGAGCATGAATTGTCGGTACGTGGCCAAAAGCGCGCGACCAAGTCTTTGCAAGAGTCGGTCATTTGCGCGAGTTTGATGCGATTATTGATTTGCGTGTCCGACAGGGACTGTTTCGGACACAGACGCTCGTTGCTCACTACAGCGTTGAACGACTGCAAGCGCAGACAGAGGGACGAACAGACGGCGGCTGAATGCGTTTGTTGTTTGAGTTTGGAATAAAATTCAAGCCCGAAGGGTTCGACTACTCACACAGAGAATCCCGCACGCAAGACACGCTGCCCACGCGTGCTTCGAGGCACAGTTGCTCGGCAACGATACTCGCATCCAAATGCAAATGTGCCTGCGAGGTGCATCCAAACTCTGAGCGCAGGTGCCTGTTGAGTGCAGTGGCGGAGTGGAGGAGATTGTCCAGTCGTGCGCTCCACTGCGATGCAGTGCTGCTTGGTTGTGTTTCTGTCGAAATAAGCTGGAGGGACACTGTAGTAAGGTTGACGTTGTCCAGGCCGAACGGCGCACACGGCGAGCGAGGAGGGACTGGCACGCAGTCTGATGCTGATGGCGACGCCGATGCTGTGAATGAGTTGACAGAGACGGCAGATGTGCAGCCAGTTAAGGCTAAGGCTGCAGCGACCACCGTTTCAGCTCGCATCAAGAATTGGAATGTTTGGATTGATGTTCAACAAAGAACGGTTTTATTTACAGTTGAACAACAGTTGAAAAACAACAACTGAGTCACAACTGAAGCACCGCCCGTCCTGATCTGATCGCATGGTTCCCCTTCCTCCTGATCCTGCATTTGAGCAGTTTAAAGGCCAGCTCCATAAATACGATAACCAGAGACCTTGGCATTCGCGCCATCCTCCGCCAGAAGCATCCGAAGCATCCGTAGAAGCACCAACAGAATACCTAAGTACCTTCTTCCCTCCCTTCAAAGTACGTAAATCCAAAAAAATGGATGTCGGGGAAAGGCAACCTTTGACTCCAGAGGAACAATATAAAAAAACTTCCCAGGTTTCATTCCCCACCACAACACTTGGATCCATGTCGACCTCGCTGTGGCACCATGTTCGAACGAAAGCGGTTTACGGTCCTACTCTCGCGTCTCCCCGTGACCCGGGGAACTGTGCTGCAAGGATACGTTCTGTCTTCACTCCTCGTCACAGACCCACAAGCATTGTACATGTCCCTTGGAATTCTTGGTGCTACTGTGATACCGTATAACTTGTATCTCCATGGTACGCTTGTGCAGTTTCCGTCGCGTGCTACAGAGAACGCCAACACGGCTTGCTAAATAAAACTGACAATGGCACTACCGCACCCACCGGTACCCCGCATACAAACACGGGCGAAGGAGGACGCGAAATGGTGGAACATGTTTCTGCGCAAGATGCCCCCCCTTCTTCAAATCCATTGCACGACAATCGTCAAGACAATCATGATGGATCCTCCATTGAGCAAGCTGCGTATGCGCAATTTGAATCACGCCTCGGGGGTAAAGGGAGGTGCTCGCACGTATCAATCCTCAGCACTCACGTTAAACCCGCAGCCGAACACCCTCAACATCAAGATACATCACCAATCTCAATCATCGACCATCAAGACAATCCATAACCAAACCTCCATCCACAGCAACTACAACAACCACAACAACCACCAGCACACTCTCTCGTGCAATCCATCCAATATGCATTCTGAAAACCACGTACAATGCCCGCCCGCCACCAACCCATCCTCAAACAAACCCTCCTACCACTTGTACGTGGACAGCGTGTGCAGCCTGCTCTATGCAACCGCCGTAAACAGTTTCATCCTCGTGACCGTGGCGGCGACGCAGAGTTTTATGGAACCCCCACAGGCGGATGAAATGGGTGGAATTGAAGATGCGTATGGGCTCTTACAACAGATGCTTGGGAAAGCTGTTGCAGCGTTGTATGCTTTGGGGTTGCTTTTTAGTGGGCAGTGTAGTACGATTACTGGCAAGCCCAGATTGTGATGGAGGGGTTTTTGGGAGGGATGGCTGGGTTGATGGATGGTGTGGACGAGGAGTGCTGGGGTTGTGAGTGGTGACAGAAGAGGATCAAGTGACTTGTCGCAGGAACGAGTAGCGCTGGCACTGACGAAAACAAAGACGCGCAAAACGCGGCATTCAAAAGAAACAAGGCACGTCTATCCGACTGCGCCTCGTCCATGGATTTCTTTTTTCAGAAAGCGGCAATGGGCGCGACGCTTAATCACGCGCGGAGCATCGCTTTAGTTCCTTCTTTAATTGTAACGCTGGTGTTGGGCGTTCACCCGTGGACCGACTGTTCAAAAGTGTGTTTATGCGCGTTGCTGCCATTTGCTGTGCGGCCGCTTGTGTATTTCACAAATTCGCGCCGGATTGTGACTGGTGTGATCATTGATGATGTGGGTGTGTTGGGGGATCAGCGACGATAAGCGAGTGAGACGGTAGTGTGCTATCCGAATTCGTGATGGTTTGGTGTCGCGGTTTTCATCAGTGGATTGATGGTGTTTTATCGACGCAAGTGTCAGCGATGGGTTGAATGCCCAAGTAATAATATTAATAAAAAAGGCTCATTTATGATCCCCTGTCTTCAATAACGCCAAGGATAACTAACTGTCACTGTTTATTTTTTATTCAAAACTTTTTATAAATTGCACCTCTCTCTTCCTTTTCATACCCCAATACACGCAGCCGGAAACATTCCCACATTGCCTGAATTCAGAGCAGTCCCTTTCACCCACCCATCATCAAATAGTTCCACGACTTGCACCATATCGCCAATTTTCAACGTGAGTTCATCCCCTTGCACGGCGGTATATTCCAGAATCACTGGCCGTGCGGGACTATTGCTCTTCAACTGCTGCGCGGCAAAGATTGAACTTGCATTGATGGATTGCGAGGGTTTAACCGCAGCAGGTGAGGTTGTTGTACTTGAAGTAGGTGGACTCGATTCATCATTTTGAATTTTGGAATACTTGTTGTTTATGTTGGTGGCGACGGGGGATACAACAATACGCCCTCCTGAGTATGGACCGGCTTGTCTGGACGTGATGTTGTTGCTGCTGTTGTTGAAATAGCCTTGAGAAGGCCTGCGCGTGGAGCGACGTTTTTGAATTCGGTAATCCACACGGTTCCTGTAATAGTAAAAGCCGCCAGCAGCGAGACCCAGCAAAAAGAGCACAGAAAGCACAATTCCAACAATTGAGAATGCGCTAAGGCCGGAAGTGGATTGGACAGATGGAGGCGCGTCATTGTTGGCCGCTGCTGCTGGTGTCGATGCACTTTCCGCTTTCATGTCTTTAGACGCTTTGATGAATTTGCTGACAATGTTGAGTGGGGATTTGGTGTTGGCTATGTGCTGCTCATTCTTCAAGTAAAGGCAGCAAGGAGGTGGGTTGTGAGAGTATTGGGTGCAGTAATTATGCGCTGCATCCAAGTTGCCAGCGAAACCTGCGCGGATGATAGACAGTTTAAGTATTCAGCTCAAGCTTACGCAAGTCATACGGAATGATGTACCGCATGATTTCAAGTCAGTCTCAACAGCCTCCACACACGAGGTTGTTTCCTTGCTGCAAAAGTCGGATCGAAGAGCTTGCGCGCGCAAATCGAAAACAGGGTCCGAGCTGGCGACTGAAGCACATGCGCGCCCATCTCCAAACAACACGGCGCCGAGAGCATTGCTCGATCGGGCACAGGTGCTTGCGCACACAGAAGGCGACGCGGCTGTTCCAAGCAAAACCCTAACTTGTTTAATCGCGGGCGTGCCAAGTCCGCCAAACTCTTCCAAAAACAACTGAGCTCACCCGCAGCAACGCCGCTCTTCACGTTGCATCCCGCCGACAGCGCAGACAGATCCCGTGCGCACGAGTGTGTGAGATGGAAGGGCACGGGCGAGTCATCCACACGCCCGCACCCAAACACTCTCTCGAAGAAAGCGCTGCCTGCTGTGCTGCCGCTTGTTGATGCAAGAAGCGCAGTCTCCCAGTCCGCTGCATTAGTGATTGGGGTTCTGTAGAATGCGGATACGGCCGTTGCATTGATAAAGCTGCCTGCGCCCAGCGGATTGCAGATTGAAGCAGCGAGGACTGGAACGCATTCCTGGTGCTGTGATTCGATAAGCAATCCTGGAGTGGGACATATCAAGGACGGAAGTAAGATGCTGAGCCCCACCTCAATTTGAACGTGGGTATCGACGGCTGATTTGTGCATGTTCCGGTGCACGCCTTCAGCACGGCGCTCTCGCAACAACGCTTGCACTTCCTGCGGGATGGCCATGCCGGTGGCCGTGAGTAGAGCCAGAGCGACAAGGACCACAAAGGACATAATTTTTTGAGTGCTGGTTTTTTCAATTGGTCCTTCAACACCAACAAGCGAGTTAAGATTCAGAATACACACATTACTACAACCTATTATTTTCGCAACGACAACAAACAACACTACCACAAACGTATACACCTCCCCTGTTCCTCATCAGCCTCACTGCAGCGTGAACGAGGTGGCCTCCCCCGTCAAACAATGCATGGGTATACTCCCAGTCTCGCCATTCCGCACCCGTCTTACAAGACACCACCCTTCATCCATCCCTTCATCCTCCTCCAACACCTCCACAGACTCCCCAACAACCACTGTCAATTCATCCCCCATCACAGCCGTATGCGACCGCTTCACTTTTTGGATAACGAGCCCGAATTCATCGCTGTCTGCGCTGCTGCTCGAGCCAAGGCTTTTGTATAGTTGGCGTACACGGATGATGCGTGGGATGGGCTGTTTGAACACGTGGATCCACAGAATTGCCGCAATTAGGCCAACAAGGACGACCGTTAGAAGGATGGATAGAAACAGCGACACTGCGCTGGAGTGGGCCTGGCGTTGCGGTAGCTGCAGCGGTGACTCTGGGGTGTCTGCTGTTGCTGTGATGTTTGCCAGCAGCGGGATAGCGCTCGAGAGCATACTGCTGGACGGCTGTGCAGGGTCCGTATCAGGCAAGTCGACCCTCTGCACACCGTCAATGTTTCGAGCAGAGAGAGAAGGCATTGAATGAACAAGGATGATAATTTTATATGTTGTTATTGCAGCTTTCCAACACCAACCACAAAATCACTTCTCTCCAATGACGCTCAGTGGGAAATATCCCTCTCCCTCAGTGCGCTTCACAACCCCTCTACCCCAACCATCGTCATGACGCTCCACCACACGCACCTGGTCCCCAATAAACAGCGTCAGCTCGTCATCCCGCATGGGTGTGAACCCCTTCACCACAGAGCGCATCACCAAACTAGAAGTCGGCGTCGTGGCCGTTTTGACTTTGGAGTACCCGCCTTCAATGCCAGTGACGCCGTTGTTGAATCGATTCCGTCTTTGTAAACCAAACACGCCGCCGACTACGGCCACGACAGCAACACACCCGCCAATGGCAATACCGGCAACTGCACCTCCGCTGAGGCCACTGGCGGGTGGTGTTGGGGTTGTAGATGCGTTAGATGGATTCGATTCGGTGGGTGGCTGGATGGCCGCCAGTTTCGCGCTGAGATTGGAGAGAGCTCTGATGGGCTGGAGAGATGACTTTCGTTCGGCCATGTTGACGATGGTGGCGTGGACGGACGCTGCCAGCAGGATGGCTGTCAGGAACGCTGTGCTGAACTGCATTTGGAGATGTGGACTGTTTTTTTTTTCGCAGTGAAATGTGTGGTGGGTGTTGAACCCAAGAAGAAAGAGTTCAAACGATTGTTTGAAGCTCTGTGATATTATTTATATTACTTCTTCCTTCTTCTTCTTATTGCTGTTATTATAGTATTGCACATTTATTCTCTTCTACCAGGCGCGGAATCACCCTCACACTAACACCAAAACACACAATCCCCTTCACACCTTCTCAACACATATCTTCGGAAACACACCCTCCTGCCCAGTCCGCAACAACACACCCCTCACAAAATTATCATCCACATCATCCGTGACATCCACCAAATCCCCAATCTCCACACTCAGTTCATCCGAATTTGCTGCTGCAGTGTACTGGAACACTACTTTTTTGGCTCGAAGCCTTTTTATAGGGTTCACGAGAGGTTTGTAGGATATATCTTGGTATGGTTTGTGCGTGTCGGCGGCGCCGTCGGTGGTGGTGTGAATGGATCCCCGGTTTTCCAGTTCAGAAAATGAGCGCGGGAATAGCGTGTGGCGGAAACAGATGAGTGCGAGTGTGATGCCGAGGAACGCGAGGCATGCAATCACGATGGATGCAATGATGATGGGGTTCGCCAACGGGTTGTCGGGAGTAGATGGTGCTGATACCGTTGCGGTTTGTGTCGGGGAAGAGCCCATATTTTGATCCGGTGAACTGTTGTTGGTTTTAAGGGATTCGGATATTGACGCTGCAGCGGTTGTTGAGGAAGGGCTGGGTGCATTTGAAGTGGTTGAAGATCCAAGCGTTGAGGATTCAAGCGTTGAGGATCCAAGTTGTGAGGATGCTGTTGTTTTGAAGAAATCAAACAGCCCTTGACGGCGGTCGATGTTGCCTTTGATCGGAGCCACGGTTGCGGGAGCGGGGGAGGTCGTTGCAGCGGCGGCTGGATCCGCCAGTGCATCAACCGGAGGCATGCCAGTGTCAGCAACACGATCCGCCCTTGCTTGGATGCTTGCGAGACAGAGACTGAAAAAGAGCGGAGCTGCGATGACTCTCATTTTTTAAGTTGAGTTTGTGTTTACTGGGAACTTTTCGATTTTACATTTCTGATTATTTTCTATTTTCTAGCACAGACGCACGTGCGTCTTGTTTGAACATCCTTTGCTCAACGCCGAGGTTCAATTGGACTGGCACTGTTGTACCATTGCAGCAGTATCTATTGTATTAGGGCTAATGAGATACCTAATAATGCGATGGTACAGTGCGTACCAGCTGGCATGTGCATTGCAAATCAATTTATGAAAACGCCAACTCCGCAAGAACTTCGCGTTTTATCAGCGAGATACGAGGTAGAAGCACAAGAAAACACTGACACCAATGATAACAGAGTAGTTTTGAAAACCTTTCAAAAAAGAAAGCTGTATTCTGGAAAGGGGATACAGACGCAGAAGAAAACAACAAAAGCAACTCGACAAGGTTAAAACATCAAACAATCAGCGCTCCATCATTGCCTGTCGGAGAAGGCACGTATCCCAAACACGCAGCCGGGAACAACCCCGTCTCCCCCGTCCGCACATTCACCCCCTTCATCCACCCATCGTCAAAGCTTTCAAGTACGTTGACCAAATCTCCAACCGCAATCTCCAACTCGTCCGATATTGCCGGAGTGTAGCCAATTACAACCTTTTCCCCACCGGTGCGTCCAGTGGGGCTCTGTCGACCACCAGAGATGGAATTTACGGGTTGGGCTTTAATGCTCATGTAGGGGCCGGCGTCTTTGGATGTGCTTGGAAGGTATGACATTGTGCTGGTACGTTTTGTGTTTGACTTTTTGGAGCGGAGAATGCGCATGATCAGATATGCAATCACGGCAACGAGGACAGCCGAGCCGACTGCGATTCCGATAATGACGGGTGTGCTTAGTGCATTGGAGGATGATGAAACTGAAGATGAAGAAGAAGTCGACGATTCGGGGCTGGTTGACGGGCTGGTTGACGGGGCGGCGGCGGCGCCATCGACGGCAGCCATGGGTCCCCCAACATTGGTCTTTTGTGAGGAGAGGAAGTTTTTGAAAGAGTCTACGACGACATGTTTGCTGTTGCTGATTGGGCTGGTTGGGCCGTTGCGGTGCACTCCTGCAAGGTGGTGGACAGGCTGCGGACTAGATGGAGAAAACGGAACTGGGTTGCTGTTGGCGATGGCTGCGAGGAACTGGCCCGGTTCTGCGAGTGCGTATGTGGGAAGCATGGAGAGCGCCGTGCTGGCGATGATCAGAGTCAGATGCATTTCGTGGTGAGTTTGGGGCTGTGTTTTGGTGACTGACTGTTATTTCAATTCTTTTGAGAAACCTGAGGGAGTTGAACTTTGGGAAGGTTCAACTGACGAGGTCAAAGCACGGCCCAGTTGAACATACCGCAGCCATCACCCGCACCAACAGTCTCAACTACTCTTGCCCACCACAAATGCAGCGCTATTTTCGTGCATATATTGATATTTATTGAGAACAGAGACACCTCCAACTCAGACACGCTGATAAAATAAAAAACCATGTCTGGCCCCAGTGATATGAAGAAGAGGGGTAAAGCGCACAGCTTATGGATTGCCGTATCCAACGCACGCACCTGGGAAGGTTCCCTCGTGGCCAGTCTTCACGCGGCGACCTTTAACCCATCCATCATCGAATCTCTCGACAACCTGCACAAGCTCGCCAACTTCGACAGTCAGCTCATCCGGCAAAGTCGCCAAATACGGGATAATGACTTTCTCAGTAGCATTGGAACGAATCGGCTTCGCAGCAGCAGGTGCATCGGAATCCTCAGTGCGTGCGTAACCCATGGCCGACTTTGCGGTGGAGTTGACACGGCGCACACGCATCGTTTGGACGGTAGAGACTCTTTTGAAGGAGGAAGAGCGGCGTGTGCGGATAAAGTATACAATGCCCGCCAGCACGAATACAAGCACAAGGGCACCAACGACGATGCCTGCGATAGCGCCGCCCGACATTCCCCGAGGAGCATCTGCTGGGGTTGAGGTGGAGGTGGAGGCAGGCGCTGCTGCTGCGTCTGCGGCGCGGTGGTTCGTGGAGGCAAGAAGACTGCGGAGGTGGGTCCATGCCTGGATGTTCTTGTTGTTGTTGTTATTGCTGTTGATGTTGCTGATGCCGTTGTCGGTGCTAGGCACAACTCGTGCCACATGCTGCAAGGCGTATGCAGTCGTCGAGGTCAGCAGCAGGAGCAGCAAAGGATGGACGAGCGTCTGAAGCATCAAGTGTGTGTGTTTGTCGAACCCTTTTTTTGGCAATGTTCAACTTGACTTGAACTTTGGAAAATGCGAAATATATTTTACTTTCTTTGATTTTATTTACTTCATCTGCCCGCATGCCTCCTGGAAACACGAATGCCGCGACCCGGTCAATCATCCAGGCTAGTCTATCTCAGCATCAGTGGGAACCCTTTTTGCATATTGAGACACCTCGTGAAGTTTGGAACCTGAGAGCCCTGGAATCCCTGAGCTGCCGTCCCGTGAAATAAGTAGCTTGCACCAGCTGAAATATTTGCGGGGGTGAAATACTGGACATGACGGGGAGGAATTTGGTCAAGGTGCGTGTGGATCCAGACATTCAAGTGAATCACTTGGTGTGGCAAAATGGCAAGTATTGTAGCAGCCAACATGAGGTGTATCCTCCCGTGGTGTGGTAGCATTGGTGCATTCGGGCCAAGCGCCGTTAAAACGGCGGTAAAGGTACCCAATACATGGAGCAGGTGCACTGGCCACAGGTGACGCAGCTGGTGTCTCGACAATAGGTTCAGGTTGTGCAACGGGTGGTTCTGAAAAAAAAATCAATGAAACGCCAGCGAACTGAACAGACCTCAGGGAGCAACGCACAAGGAGCGGCACCAGACGCTTCTTCAGAAACGATTTTCATGCCTTCCAGGAACTCAAATGCCACCGCCTTCTCAATCATCCTCGGTGCACTGGACAATATCCAAGCGACCATGGCTGCAATGCAGAGTACAATGCAGAAGGAAGTTGCCGATATCAAAGAGACCCAGCGTCATCTATTGAACGAAGTTCGTGGACTGCAAAATGACAAGAAAAAGTTCTATACCCGCCTTGAGGACATCCCTGTCGAAGTCATTGTCCAGATCTTTGCGTGGATTCCTCTGCAAACCGTGTTCCGTTACAGGCGGCTGTCAAAGACGATCAATCAATGCCTGTTGACCACGGAATTTGCGATGCTCAACGTGCAGACAGCGGACTTTCTAAATGGATTGGAGAACGGAATGAATCTGACTTGGATCCATCTTCCTGAGCGTTATCAGAGCGTCGTGGCCAGTGCAATGTCCGAGCAGCTCAAGAAAGTCGGAAGCAACTTTAAAAACAATGAGATGAAGCCACTCCCGCAATCTATCACTCGCCTGACTGCAGTTGAGGAAATCGATCTACTCACTTGCAAACTCACAGGCAGTATCCCAGATGGCATAAGTGCACTGCAGAACTTGAGAGCTCTGGACTTGAGTCATAATTCTTTGACGGGGACTCTTCCGAGCTCGTTCAACTTGCTGGTTGCACTGGAATCACTTGATCTTTCGAATAATCAACTGAGCGGAGATTTTCCCGCCTTGCCAAATTTGAATGCGCTCCACACTATAATCATAGACGGAAACTGTTTCACAGGTCCCATTCCCACCGTGTTTGGCAGGCCTCATATGTTGCTGTATTTATGTGCATCGCGTAATCTCTTTAGTTTCATTCCTGCGGCCATCGGCAAACTCACAAATCTGGTGGAATTGAACATTGGCGAGAACTCTTTCGCGCATGAAATACCTGCCGGAATTTGGAACCTGACAAACCTGACCTTTTTGTTCATGAGCAACTGCCAGCTATCTGGATCGCTTGCAGGTGTGGGAAACTTATTGCAACTTGAGTGGCTGGATGCGTCCAACAATCGATTCAGTGGAGAGCTACCGTCCTGCGAAATCCGTAGTTTGGAGAACCTGCGAGATTTGCACTTGATTGGAAATCAGTTCTTGGGGGGTGAAATATTGGACTTGACCGGGAGTAATTTGGAAATAATGTGTGTGGATCCTGACATTCAAGTGACTCCCGAGGTGTGGCAAGAGGAATATCTTTGTCACTCCCGCCGTGAAGTAATTGGAGACTCCTAGCAATCCCACTCCGAAATCTGAATCTGATCCTGAACATCAGCTTTTGACCAGTATTCTCTTGCAACAAACAGTCAGTGTTTTTATTTTTGCATATCGTTCTTGCTCTGTTTTCAAAATTCAACCACCAAGCACGACTCAAATGGTATCAAGTGCGGGATGAGAATAAACAGCTTGGACAGCCATACCTCCGCGATGCTTAATCTTTTGCCATCAGAACGACGACTCCTTTCCATCTTCGAAACCTCGGACTTTGAATCCCACCACCATGAACAACAGAATATAAATTAATACTTCACAACAGCGAGGTTCCGCACGGTCGAAAATTTCGCGCGCACTAATCTCCATGGTAAATGTCGAGTCGCACACTTGAAAGGAACTATCAAAGAAGCTTAGCACAGTTACGGAAATCGAAGGCCTGGTACCCAGATAAGGACAACAAATCAACTGCAATGAAAAGACCAATACGCGCCTTCAAGACATCCCTCTCACTTTTGTTGTCCAAATCTTTTCTGGATCCCTGTTCCAACGAAAGACGAAAATCAATGTCTGATGACCACCACTTGCGTGCAATATTCCGGGTGCCATTCGAACCAGTCGGCCGACTGTTTACAGCCGACTGGAGTAAGTAATAGTGGAGAAAGTGCGAAACTGTCAGCCGTGCAGTAACTTGAGGCAAAATAGGAGGCGTAGGAATCACTGAGTTTAAGAATCGGATGTGTGCGACTAACGAAACTGCTTATTCTCATCATGCACTGATACCATGGCTTGGATGCATGTAACCCAGCGTTGTAATTTGTGGTTGCTGACGAATTCCAGGCGCGCCTGGTGGTTGATTTTTTTATTCCAGGCATGCGCGCGAAATTGCGGTGGAGATGCGTTGCTGGAAACGCGCTCTGAAAGTTTGTTACATCAAGACATTGGCAGCTTGTTTATTGGAAGAAAACACTGGTCAAAAGCTGCTGTTGCTCGCAAGAATCTGTTCTGGTCAGCTTCAGATTCACATCTCAGAGTTAGATTGCTAGGAGTCTCCAATGATTTCATGCCGGCAGCGATTAATACTGCGATCTCGCCCAATCACGTAATCCCTTCGAAGGTCAGGATCCACACACACATACCGCAAGTTGCTCCCAGTCATGTCCAGCATTTCACCACCAGACAACTGATTTCTGCTCAAATGCAAATCAGTCAATCTTCCCAAGGTTCGGATTTCGAGGGACGGCAGCTCTCCACTGAATTGATTGTTGAACGCATCCAGGGAGTCAAGGTTGTGCAACGCGCCCACACCTGCAAGCGATCCAGATAACCTGCAGTTGCTCATGTTTAAGGAACTCAACGCTGTCAAGTTCCAAATTCCGGCAGGTAGTTCACATGCAAAAGAATTCTCACTGATATCCAGTTGCTCCAGATTTGTCAGGAGGCTGATGGTGGCAGGAATGACACTGAAGAGATTCTTGGAACCGAATAAATGCTTAAGCGCGCGAGAGTTGCCAAACACGGTTGGAAATGGACCAGTGAAACGGTTTGCGCTTATGTCAATGCCTATGAGTGCATGCAAGTTTGGCAAAGCAGGGAACTCTCCACACAGTTGATTGTTTTTAAGTTCAAGTGATTCCAGTGCAACCAGCAGGTTCAAAGAGCTCGGAAGGGGTCCCGTCAAAGAATTATTACTCAAGTCCAGAGTTGTCAAGTTCTGCAGTGCACCTATGCCATCTGGGATGCTGCCCGTGAGTTTGCATGAGGGTAGTTCGATTTCCTCAACTCCAGTCAGGCGAGTGATAGATTGCGGGAGTGGCTTTATCTCAATGTTTTTAAAGTTGCTTTGGACTGTTTCAAATTGCCCGGACATTGCAATGGCAAAGACAGTCTGGTAAGGCTCAGGAAGATGAAACCAGGTCCGATCAATTCCGTTCTCCAATCCTTTTTGAAAGTCCGTTGTCTGCACGTTGAGCAATGCAAATTCCCTGCTCATCAAGCACTGATTGATCGTCTTTGACAGGCGCCTGTAATGGAGCACGGTTCGCATAGGGATCCAAGCAAAGATCTGGACAATAACTTCGACAGGAATGTCCTGAACGCGCGTAAAGAACTTTTTCTTGTGGTTCTGCAGGTCAAGAACTTGGTTTGACAGGTGACGCTGGCTGCTGATGATGGCCAACTGGGTCTCTTTGATATCGGCGACTTCCTTCCGCATTGTACTCTGCATTGCAGCCAAAGTCGCTTGGATCGTTTCGAGGGTGCTGAGGATCATTGGGAGGACGGCGGCATTTGGTTCTGCAGGAGGCATG